>JACEGR010001144.1:0-187087 GCA_014170235.1 Listronotus bonariensis
TCTTAATGATCTGCTAGATGCTCGTACTAATGCTAAATTTTCTACAAGAGGGGTTGTGTTTACGCCCATACAAGGGAAGGAGCTATTTTTAAAGATTCGGAATTTCCCTTGTTTGTGTGTAAATATTATTTGAAAGATCGAGTTTTAAAATATTGGGTGGTTTATGATCGAAGTGTACAATAACCTTTTAGGGTTTTATAGTGTTAAAAGCTTTTTAATAGTAGGGCAATAGAAATTAAGTTTAAAGAAAACTTTTATTATGCAAAGGGATAGTTGAAATTGTATTTTACGTGCTTTTACTAAAATATGTACCTACTATAGGTTGAGAAATGTAAATAATGGTTGAATTATTTAGGGTTCATTTAAAAGGGTAATTCTGAATAATGAAAGTAAATAATAAAAATGTGTAATCATGATACGTTAAACTATAAAAAGCATTAGGGAATTTCCGTCTTATAATGTATTATTATATTTATAATAGAATATTATGTGTGATTTGGTTGGATCACAACAGTAGGCTGTGATATAGCTATGCCTATTTACTAAGCCGTTATTGCAGAATGTAAATTTGTTGGAAAAAAAGCACAAAAATTAAAAGATTTTGTATTATCTGCCACTATTTTTAAAATTCACAAAAAAATTCATTAGTTGCTTAGTGCGTATTGCTACTTCCAATAACACTCATTTTAGCTGAATGTGGTAATGATAAAACTTGTGTTTTTAAACAATCCTAATAGCGCCTCTGGTCAGTTATGACGACATTCTGTGACCTATAACTCGTTTCTTTCATTATCCATAATCAGTGTCAAATTTTTTAAAGCAACAATTAAGGTTATCAGATGGTTTCTCCTGGAATATTTTTCAGGATTAACTCTAGACTTAAGTAAACCATTTTTTTACATCCTACCAGTATTATATCATCTTGTTGTTGTAGAAGAAGGGTTTTTATTTAAAATCATTGAAATTTCTTTTAAACTGACTAAAACACTGGTAATCAATAAATGGTCGTTGTTATTTTCATAAGAAAAATATTAAAGGCTGCTATGTCACAGCCAACTTTAATTTGAATAAACATTTGGACTAAAAATTTGTAAAAACAGATTTTACTAAAAAAGCACAAAAAATAGGTATAGGCAACCAATGCACCATTTGAAAGAGTATTTTATTTGTCATCATGTGACGTAAAAAATAGAGGGTGTTCCGTCTAAATTAGGAGAGATATGGCTATTTGATTTTCTGAAAAATTGAAATCATTTTTTGATCACCCTGTACAATATTTGATCTTGATTTGACCTACGTATGATATGGCAGACTTTTTCTAATCTTGTAACAAATTTTAAAGTTTAAGGAGTTTATATTATTAAAATAAAATTAATTTATTTGTACCCATGCATTTTGAAAAAAAAATCAAATATCACAAAAACGAATAAAATTAGACACTTGGTACTATTAACAAACCTAAATTATTTTTGTATGTAGAACCTAAAACCGTCATAAAATATAGGGTGTTCCATTTAAAAAAATATAACTTTGATTCGTCACACTTTTTTGAGACACCCTGTATAGACTAAAATAATTTTATACTGTGGTCTTATCCGACCTGTATATGTTCCAGTATTTACTTTTTTTAAAAACCCCATGGTTATCCAGCTACAGACCGTGTCGAATATAGTGGGCCACCCTGTATGTTATATCAAAATCATATAAGAGAATTTTGCTGGCAAAATATTTCGATTGTATTAAAGTCTGTTACTTGGCAATTTCGTGAATGACATTTATAACAATAACACGAGACGTCAGTCGATTGGTATTGATTAAATGTCATGAACGAAATTACCAAAATGCAACACACTTAAATAAAATAAGAGAAATATTTTGCTTAAAATATTTTTTTAGGATATTGTTTTTTATTGGATTAGGATAGTAATAATTTTTTCGGTTTAAATTTGCATTTCACTGAAAAGTTTTGTAGGTAACCTTTGATTTTCTATGGAAATTTTGTTTTATTATTGTTATCGATTACACACTTTATTCTAAATAAATTTTCATTATGACACTTTGCTTAAAAATTAAAAATAAAGGTATTTTACTCTGGGAGAAAAATAATGTATTTCAAGTTTAACTTTTTTTCAAAAAATAAACTTTTTGGTCCATTTTCCTCTTGTAAACCCCATCGGTCGACAGTCTGTAAACATTTTTAAGTACTTATATTGTATTAAAATTATAGTATTACCCTTTATCTTAAATAAAAAAGCTTGTATATTAAACTTATAAACATCTTGTATACTGTACAAAAAAGGATGGAAGGTGAGTCATTCAATACGAAATTTTTACATGCCGGTATTTACGTTAGACAGTCTCATTTCGACACATTGCCTATTAGCCCAATTAACTTAGACTTTCACCTCGGAATCTCACGGAATAAGCTGAATATCTGTACATACCTTTATTTTGGTACAAAAAATACTCTCCTAAAAATCTCCTATGATATCGTGTAAGAACTCAAAATATGACAGAGGCCAAATGTCAAAAAAATCAGTTTTTTTGCGAATATCTCGTTTCTTTTACTTTTAATTGCATTTATATTTATTATAAATGTTGTACAACACAAAATTGTTGAAAAATTTAATTCTAGGCTTTTTTGTCATTCCAACGGATCCGATAATAGAGGGTATGTACATACCTTAGCACGCAATCAATCGTGATTTTTAGTCTAGTATGTCATGTTTTTATCATCGTATTTGCTAAATATCTCGATTGATTGCGTGCTAAGGTATGTACATACACTAAAGTGCTTTACACACTGCGCCCTTTATTATCGGATCCGTTGGTATGACAAAAAAGCCTAGAATTAAATTTTTAAACAATTTTGTGTTCTACAAGTTTTATAATAAATATAAATGCAATTAAAAGTCAAGGAAACGAGATATTCGCAAAAACTGATTTTTTGACATTTCGCCTCTGTCATATTTTGAGTTCCTTACACGATATCATAGGGGATTTTTAAGAGAGTATTTTTGTACCAAAAAAGGTATGTACAGATATTCAGCTTATTCCGTGAGATTCCGAGGTGAAAGTCTAAGTTAATAGGGCTAATAGGTAATGTGACGAAATGATACTGTCTAACGTAAATACCGGCATGTAAATATTTCGGATTGAATGACTCATCTTACATCCTTTTTGTTGCTTTCCTTTACTGGCCGATATACCTTTACCTATTGCTTATACAGTATATACAAGATGTTTATAAGTTATATATACTAGGCTTTTTTGTTTAAGATACAGGGTAATACTATAATTTTAATACAATATAAGTACTTAAAAATGTTTACAGACTGTCCACCGATGGGGTTTATAAGAGGAAAAATGGACCAAAAAGTTTATGTAAAAAAAAGTTATTCTTCATTAAAATTTTTGTTATATTCACGAAGAGAAAATGTTGATTTTGCATACAGGCAAAAACTTGAAATACATTATTTTTCTCCCAGAGTAAACTAGCCTTTATTTTTAATTTTCAAGCAAAATGTCATAATGAAAATTTATTTAGAATAAAGTGTGCAACCGATAACAATAATTAAACAAAATTTCTATACAAAATCAAAGGTTACCTACGAAACTTTTCAGTGAAATGCAAATTTAAACCGAAAAAATGATTAATATCCTAATCCAATAAAAACCAATATCCTAAAAAAATATTTTCAGCAAAATATTTTTCTTATTTTATTTAAGTGTGTTGCATCTTGGTAATTTCGTTTATGACATTTAATCAATACCAATCGACTGACGCCTCGTGGTATTGTTATAAATGTCATTCACGAAATTGCCAAGCAACAGACTTTCATACAATCGAAATATTTTGCCAGCAAAATTTTCTCTCATATGATATTGATATTACATATACATATACGAAAATGTGATTATGACCAAAAATTTTACTTTAAAACGGTGGAAAAAATCATTTTTAGTTTAGAAAAATCACCTTATTGCGTACTCCTAGATCACATAAAAAAATAGGAAAGATCTTATTAGCTAGTTTATTCTCTATTTGAAACAACAATCTTTTATTTCAAAAATGGAATCTTAATAATAATTGGTGATAAAATATAACAACATTTTTTAGGAAAAAAGCTATAAATGATTTTTGAAAATTTTGAAATACAATACCTTTAAAGATTTTGAAATAAAAATCTTGGAAAATCCCAACTGGTGACAAAATATATTTTTATAAAAAAAAATTAAATTAAAATTTGGCATCAATAAATAATATTAGTTTACAGGCTGGTAATTACAACATAGTTTACTTTAATTGCATTTCTGAAAAATTGAGGCAAAAAAACGCTTTTCATGGGTAGCTTACTTTATCTTTACACTACTTTTTGTATTAAGTATCTAATAAATAAAGTATTGTTTATTAAAAAATTGTTTTGGTTTTTGTTAATTTAATTTTTTATCTGTACCATTAAAATTTTTAAACATAAGTTTTAAGGAATGCAATTCCTATACAGTGTTTGTCTAAATTCAGGACCGCCCTTGTAACTTTTAAATTGTTTGGTATTTTTTATTAAATATTGAGGTCAAATTTAAGACAAGAAATGACAGATATAAAGGTCAAACTAACAGCTGGGTGCCATTTTGAAAAAAAAAAATTAAGTGGAAAGGAGGGTCTTCTGACACATCATTTTAAAGCTACTGACGAGTACTTTATAACCCCAGAATATAAACTCAATATCTATACCTACTACAAAATGTCGGTACTTTAAAAATTACCTGAATACCTCATTTGAACGGCTATATTTCCGAATCTAATAAAGTTAGATGCACTTAAAGTGGAATTTTCTTAAAGCTCTTTTAAAGATTTATTTAATGGTGGTATTGGTGATAGTATACAGGGTAGGACAAAAAGTATATTTTTTAATGACGCTATCTGTATATTATATCACCATTAAATAAATATTTAAAAGAGCTTTAAGAAAATTCCACATTAAGTGTATCTAACTTTATTAGATTCGGAAGTATGGCCATCCAAGTCCGGTATTCAGGCAAGTTTCAATTCGCCATTTTGTGGTAGGTAAAGGTATTGACTTTATATTCTGGAGTTATAAAGTACTTATCAGGGGCTTTAAAATGATGTGCCGCAAGACCCCTTAACCATTTATTTTTTTTTAATGGCGCCCAACTCTCAGTTTAACATTTGTATGTTATTTTTGCCTAAAACCTGGCTTATGTTGTCTTTTTAAAGTCCTCAAATTTTCATGAAAAAATACCAAACAATTAAAAAGTTGGGAGGGGGTTCCTGAGTTTACAAGCACTGCATACATACATTTAGGGACAAGTTTAGAATATAATAAAAAGCACTAATATTTTTGAGATTATTGAAAAAATTGCATTTTAAAGACAACAAAAAAAAAGAACTAGGGTAGGATGGAGTATTACCGGCCAAGTTAAGGAAACTTTAGGTATATCTGCCAAGATTAGTGTAAACATTTTTTATTTTGTGTAAATTTATTATTTCACTGGTTACGTGGAGGTGTTTTTTATTGATTTAAATAAAGAATTAATAAAAAAATAATATCTAAACGTCTAAAAATTTTTTAAACACTATGTCACTTTTTGCTATTACCGGCCCATCAAAAATTATTTAACCTAACGCCGGCCTAAGCTTAATATAATACCGGCTTATTAGAAATATTTGTGTTTTATGGTAAAAAAGTAAAAAAAAGTTTTTCAGAAACCTATGTTTTTAAAACTCTATTTAAAAAAATATACATATATCATGTACCATCGAGCTAAAAAAACTGGGACAACAAAATCCAGTTTTATCTCCTGATCTATTAGAACATTATGTTTTTATGTTGTCAAAACAATGAAATTTTGTGACAGTCACGTAAAAAAAACTTTTTAAAAGTAAGAAAAGAAACTTCTAATCAGGGGCGCAATTGGAGGCTAGGGGCTTAGCCCCCAAGACGACAATTAGCCCTTTCAAAATTATTGGGCAGTTAAAATGTGTTAGTGTTTTCCGGCAAATATAGTCTATAAACTGAGGCTTAAGCGACCCAAAAACCAGTGTCTAGTGGCGCCACTGCTTCTAATACAACAGGAAACAGTTCCCCACTTGAATTTTATTTTCCCAATTTTTTTTTCACGATGCGATAGTACCATCGATCGTGCCCAAAAAAATCTGTGACAACCAAGTCTAGGTTTATCTCCAAATCTATTAAAATATTACGTTTTGATGTTGTCAAAGCAATGTAATTTTGTGACAGCCACTTAAAAAATATTCTAATATAGGGAATTCAATTTTTATAGACTGGGAGACACTTTCCAACTTGGATTTTAATATCTCAGTTTTTGTTTTGGCACGATGGTACATTTGTATAAAAGTTAAAAATCTGATAGATGCATAATAATTTCATATTGTAAATTTCTGGAACAATAACTATTCCCCTCTTGTTAATGGGCACAGATAATGACATTTAATGTCAGAACGTTCTCAGAATATCTTAAAAAAATAATAAAAATTTTAAACCTTAATAATAGGTAATTTTTATTTTTATTAATTTTATTCAATTTATCTTTACAACGGTGGCAGACTTGCGTCGATTTTTAGTTATCTTTTACTTCTTCAATTTTTTATGGTTTTTTGGCATTTTTAATTTAATTTTTGCCCTGTACCTAAACAATTACCATCCATCACATTTTTTTAGTAATACTTTAAGAAAATTAATTTTATTCGTTTCTCCATTTCTTTTTTTCAAATTGTTTTATTTTAAATCACTTCCATGAAAGTATAAGACAGATTATACCGGATCACTTAAATAACAAAACACATAGGCATGGTGAGGAAAAGATACACTCTAACTTAAAAACCGGCATGTAAAAATTCGGATTGGATGACTCACGTACATCCTTTGTTGTTGCTTTACTGGCCGATATACCCTTACATTGCTTATACAGTATACTAAAGCTCCCTTGGAACTGTTTGATTTACTTTTTTACTTTTTTTTCTGATTTTATACTCAATATTAAAATGGGCTCTTCTTTTTCTAGATTCTTTCGTTTTTTTACATCTTTTTCTTCCTTTTAAATTTAATTATTCATTGTTACTCAATAAATTCCTCTCGACCTTGCGACGACTGACAACTTTGTTTTTTTTGTTACACGCTTTTTAAAAACTTTTTTTTAGAAAAATAAAATGTTCTTAAATGGTGTTAAAATGTTGTGATAAATAAATTATTAATGATGCAAATAATGCACTCTTTGTAACAAATTTGATAAAATGTTAGTACGTAAGCAAGTAATATATATATTTTAGCCCTATTTCTTGAATTTTTGTTAAAAATACACAACAAACGATTTAGAAAGAGAAAATTTACCTTTCGTTTGCAATAAGCCTAAATTACATTAGGATGAAAAATATTAATGTATTACCGGCCTATTGCAATTTTTGCAACTCAAATTTTACTTCTTATTTATTTTTGTTGAGGGAAAAATATGTCTATACTTTACTTTAAACTAAATCCTTTGCACGTCATCTAAACTTCAGGTTACAAAATTTATACTATTCGAACAAAAATATAATCACTAATTGATATTAAAGCTATTCGTTTACAATCTCTATCAAATTAGATTTTGTTATTTCTTTTTCGCCATATACATTAGAAAGAGATGGTTATATATAGTTGGTACGCTTCATCATTACATGAATATCAATCATATTAGTGCATTTTAGCAGGGCCGGCCCGAGGGCTGAGCCGGTGAGGTGACCACCTCAGGCGGCATGTTTATAGGGGCGACAAAATGATCGTTTTGTTAAAAAAGAAACGAAGTGGAATTAAAAGTTGGGGACCTTTTTTATTTTTTTTTGCCCTTTAAAAATTTGGTGTGAAAAAGAAGATAAGTGAGTTAAATTAAGTGTTTAAAAAGAAGAATGCAAAAAATAAAGGTGGACCTCTTTTTAACCTTAATTTTTATATTATGTTGCAGGGGCGGCACAATTGTAATCGCCTCAGACGGCACTTTTGCTCGGGCCGGCCCTGCATTTTAGCATATAATTTTGGTTATTTTGATACCTAATCATGCAATGTTGTCACGTTGACAGTGCTTCTTTGACGTTGATTTGATCGATATCATTGTTTGTTTATTTATTAGTTTCTTAATTCATCTTATTTTCCGATTTTTAACGTACTTATCGTTATTAGCAGTTCTAAATCTTATCAAAAGTTTAAATTTTGTGTCCCTAATGACTTGAATCTGTTCTTTTAAGAACAAACATAGATAAAAATGCCGAAGTAGTTGAACAGTAGATGCAAGGATCTTGTTGCTTCTTTAATAGGCTTCTTCATCTTGAGAGAGAAGTTAGTCTCAATAAATTCTTCTAGTTGATTCAGATTTACTTGGTTTGTTTTTCATTCAGTGTCACATAATCATTAAGACGATATTTATGTAAATCAATATTATTATGAATACCTGACTAGAAATAATGTAATTCTAATCCAGTTTATAGGTATTAGGTGTTTTAGTGGATAAATCAATGTTTCTATATTAAATTTGTAATACCTGGATTTTTAAAATAAAATTATTCTTTCTTTTTATTGTTTTTTATCATAACTTCATTTTTGTAATAAAAATCATAATATTAACTAAAATCAACAAATTCTTTAATCGAAAAATGCCTTGTTCTTTTCAACAAAACTTAGATTCTCATGACAACTTGGCACCAGGGCAAATTTGCAGGTTCGTGACGTGCAACGGATTTAGTTTTAGATAAAGTATAGTCAACCCGATTTGATCAATCGAAATACAAAAATATTTATATTTTGTTAAATCTTGTCTTTTTAAAGTAATAAATACCAGTATATTATTTTGTTAGTATACTCGTTAAAGCTATGTCAAATAAGAAACATTTTTTACCTTTTTTATTAAAAAACTTATAGACCGGTAATAGATTTTTAAATTTTCTTAAGTATTTTTTTTCTTATTGCCAACACAAAATATGTTTTATTGGTATTTTAAATACCTATCAAAAAATATTATTGAAAATAGTAGCTATTATTTGTTTGACCGGCTCAATAAGCCGGTCTTAGATCGAGTCAGAAAATATTGATGTATTACAGGCTAATTTTATTTTTGCAATTTTTAGCAACTTTTTGTTTTAAAAAAATTATAATTAATGCCAAAAATATATTTAATAAACCTTTAAAAATTTAAATTTTCCTAGACAATACACAAAATATTAGGGTTTTTTTTACTTTTTCTTATCTTTGTGACATCCCAAGAAGGTTTATGCTTAAATACCCGGGTACCGTGAGTGTCGAGGTTATTAGATGTTTAACCCGTCATTTTTCCCCTAGCTCCGTCAACGTTGTCCAAGCACTGAAACATACAGTTTTTAGACAACGCGGTAGTACCAAAGTGTAAAGACATCTTTGTAGATAATTACCTGATTCACAATTTTTGTTTTAGCTAATTTTATAATAAAATTTGCCGTTACGATATGATAAAGAAGTTTGGCTATTTACTAAAAAAGCTATAATCTTGTCTGATAAGGCAAAATTAAAAATTATTTTTAGTACAGAAAAGTAGATTTTTGTAGTCAGAAATGGTTGGTAGAGGTTAGAATATTTATTTTTTCTTGTTTAAATCCCTAATAATTGATAAAACGAATGACAAACTGCTTTGTTTAATTAGTATATAGCTCATTTTTTTTATTCAATGATCTTTTTTGTTGGGGATACGACAAAGTCTATACAGACTTTTTGGCACGTACCTAACAACAAAGGCTATTTAATAAATGAATCCGCCTAACCAATATAGAGCATACCTTTCACTAATATTTTTACCAAAAAAATTACAATAAATATATAAATTATTTAATTTAGGTTTTAAAACTTAAATTACTTCTAAAAATCCTATTTTATCCAAACCTTTGTTCAATAATAAGTTTAAAATCTTGGGCTTAGAGGCTTCTTATTAAAAGATAAACAAGTAAATAACCTGGTAGGTACGACTATTTGGATTGGTTGCTTACTATAACGGAGTCTGGAAATAAATGGAGAACATCGTGTTACGATTTAGATGGCGAAACGTGTTTCATTCTTGTTAAGAATGGTCACATCCGCTACAAATCGCTGATACCTTAACACCTTGACGAGGCCCCTCCAAATATAACCCTTGTTGAGCAAGGTTGATATTCAGGGATGCCAACGCTATCTTGCCAAGTAACTTCAAAACAACCAGCTACCCTACATATTATAGGTTTAAGATAAAAACTTTTGTTTTTTATCTAACGCTATTTATATATAGATTCAGTAACGATATTATATTCTGTACAAGGCGTTAAAATAAAGCAATAATTAAAACTTTATGTGAATTAAAAGATACAAGATATATGTATTATCCCATCACCCTAATGGAAAGTTTGTATATTATACACAGGAAAGGGGAAAGGGTGCAAATTAACTACAAAACTGTTATTTTGCAAAAAGCTTTAATACAATTTAACATACACTTACTAACAAATAAATATTTCAGAGATTATCATAAAATTAATAAAAACGCTTTAAAATACTTAAAATAAATTAAATTATGGTACATTAAAATTAAAAAAAAACAGATAAACTAAAATTTAATGACCAGAATGAGTTACAACGACTTAAATGAAACACGCACAAATGAGTATTTATAAGTATAAAGTAAATACTTTAAATTCTTTAAGTAGCAACCAGTGTAATACAACCAATAATTTAAAAAATTAAAATAAAAAACTTATTCGTTTAAATAAAACGGCATAAATTTTTATCGCGCTTAAAATAGATCAATAGGTTTTGTAAATATTTCAAAAAATAAGCAAATTATTGCTTTCAAAATACACATAATACAGTTAAGGCATAATAGTTACATTTAAAATATAATATATATTTTTTAAAACCTCGCGTTTTAGACTTACAGACATTATTATCAGACTGCGTGGCAGTGAAAAAATTATAATAAAATTTATATATTTATTTGTGATCGTTGTTTATAAGTAATTTCAGTTAGGACCACCACCGTTGCACTCTATCTACTTTAAGTACTGAGATCTTCTCTCACCTGGTACTTGTAAGGTGGCTATTGTGTTGGTAGTTCCAACAGTGTTTGTTGCGGTGCAGGAGTAGGTTCCAGCATCCTCTGTAAATAATATAATATACAATAAGAAAACTGCAGTAATAAAAAGTACAATTTTAAAATCAAAACAATATAGAGGACACAAAACTTTTATTTTTTTTGTCTAGTTTTCTTACTAATACAAAGTGTTTTAGTCTTTAGTTTGGGTTGTTAAGAAGAATAATAATCCAAACACCACATTTTCTTTTAAAATGCCCGCTTTATACAGTGCATTTTTGGTCCTCTCCTTTTGAATCGAATAAATTTAAAAAAATCAAAACTTTAGGAAATGAGATTGACGCGTAAAGACTATATTTTCAAATAAAATTTACAAACATATTAAATAAAAAGGGGGTTTTGTGTTATTTTAAGGCTCTTGACGAGTAATTTATAACCCTAAAATATAAAGTCAATACCTTTACCTATTACAAAATGGCAGTCCTTTACGTAAAATTGCGTCAAGAGATTATTAAAAGAGCCTTAGCAAAATACCACTGTAAGTATATCTAACTTTATTAGTTTCGGAGATATGACCATCCAAATACAGTCTAAAGGTCATTTTCAAAATTATCGACATTTTGTAGTAGGTAAATGTAGTGACTTTTTATTCTAGGGTTATAAGGTACTCCTAAAAACCTTTGAAATTCCATAAGACCCCCTTTCCATTTTTTTTTCCAAGATGGCGCCCAACAGCCTCTTAAAACTTCCATCTGTAAATTTTACTCTAAAATACAGTGTCTTCTTGAACTATGGGATCAAACTTTTAGGGGTTATTCAGGGCAACAGTAGAAAACATAAGAGTATAGGGACCTATGTCCAGAAAAGTATCACTACGGCCTAAATATAATTTAATTCATTTATTGTTTGCCTTTTTACATGATATAATCACAACAAAATTAATAAATTAAAAAAAAATAATATTATTAAATTAAAGAAAAAAATATTAATAAATTAAAAAATAAAATAATAAAATTTTTAAATATTGACATTGACATTTTGAACAATTGTTGTAATGATATCATATACAAAAGGCAAAAATTAAATGCATTTATTTCTATTTAGGCAATTCATCTTTTTAAATTTTAACGCGCCTTAGCGCTGTAGAGCCGTAGTTACACTTTTCCGGACATGGGTTCCTATACTCATATGTTTTCCACTGTTGCACTGAATAACCTCTAGAAGTTTTATTTCATAGTTTTGAAACACCCTGTATATTATTTATGTATTAGTTTCATTAAATTTTCTAATTTGAATTTTTAATTTTTATTCCATTTAAAAAATAATAGCAAGGACATTAAAGTCAGTGTATACGATTATTGATTTTTGTTTTGAATTTTATAAAAATTAAGCAGACTAGTGTTACGTGTGTTATTCTTTTATAAACCAAAATTGGAAACATTAGAAAGATTTTTAAGGAAACTCATTAAAAACGTTGTTTCTATCACAATCTTTTGTCCTTTTAAAAAATATTTAAATTGGAACTGGAAAAGGTTTAAAACAAACAAATTTTATTAGCATTGTTACCTATTATTTTTATAAATTTATTTTAACAATAGTCTATAATAATTTAAAATTAAGTTGTCTGGACTCTCTAAAACTCCTGTATTTATATAAATAATATTAGATATATTTTGGCAAAGCAAAACGTTTTTTTTTGTATTATACAACATTATTGATATTTAAGTTGTGCCAAACTTTAAAGTCATAATTTGCAAAATTGTAAAGCTTGTAATTACAATGTCCAAACATTTATTTGCGCTTTTTTATTTTAATAATCTTACAATAAACACATTACATGTTAAACAAGTATTATGATAAAAAATAAAGATATCATAATGAGTATATTTTTAAATAAAATTATTTTATTTTATCGTTATATAGGCAAGCACAAACATAGAAACATTATTTATTAGAGAGAAATATGTACCTCTAATATATAAAAAAGATTCCAGCCCTGACCAGGGTTATTTTTGGAAAATAATTTATAACACAAAATCTGCACTTCAAATATGTTACACTATTTTAATACTGCGCTGCTATGCCAAAATTCTAATTTAAAAATAGGCTATAAAAACAGTAAATTATTTTTTCTGTCAAGCTAAAGAATTAATTGTATAAATGTAAAGTTAACTTACTTAAATTAATTTTTTCCACGACTATTAAAAAAATAATAAATAAGTATAAATAAAAAAACACAAATAAAATGTTAATTTGGAAATTTTTATACGGTCGTAAAGGAAATGTTGTATGCAATACATGCATAGTGTCTTTTTTACTCATGGGTAGCCCCACTCGCCTGTTGGCTCGTGCTGTTAAAACTTACGGTTTATTGAAGTACATAAAGGATTAAATTCATTAAAAAAAAGTACATGGGCTTCATTTGAGTAAGATATGAAGTAACACGAGATATTTACTCTGTTTTATTACCACACACAAACGGAACGTTTTAAAGAACTCGGAATTTTCTTTTTGTGAAACCTGTGGTATACAGCGGATTTTTACAATACTGCAATGTCAATGTTGCGTGTTATTTATCTACACTGGCATATAAAAAAGCAATAAACATTCTTTGATGCTTTGCAGTTAAAATTCCAAAAGTGCAACATCGGTGGATAACATTGAAATAGGCGCAATTTTCGGTAGTTTGAGGTATGTATTTTAGAATTATAAAACTAATTATAAGGTAGGTAGGTCTTTAAAAGATCTGAACCAAAGTCGCTGCTTTAAGTGCCGTATTTTTTTTGTACTGGAAATCTAAAATTCGATGTTTCATTTTAAACAGTATATTAGCAAAAGTTGTACTCTTCACTCTTGAATTGATTTTGCGTAGACTGAGTCATTTTATTTGCTAACGAGGTGGCATTATTCTATGAAAGAGTAAGGTGATTGTGATTAACCCCTAGTATTACTGTTCTTATTTTTCTCTTTCTATTACTTATTTTTGATTGGCACTTTATTCTTTTACTTTCTTGTGTAACATTTTGGCTTATCCTTATTTTGTTTATACAATCTTTTTTTATAAACTTATTAATTTTTTCGGTTGCGGAGAAAATAGCTTTAATAAATACTTAAACAAAGAAATAACAGTAAAACAAAAATGGCAACATAATAAACGTTTTATTTGTTCTGCATCAGAACGATTTATTGGTATAAAGCATAACTGAGCATTACAAATATTTAAAGTAAATCTTAATAAAAAAGACTCAAAAGTTAAAATTCAGAACAATAAATTAGTTAAACAATAATATTGCATTATAAAATAAAACAATGACAATAAAAAGATATTATTATTTTACGTGTCTTCTCAAATAACACCAGCCAACAACAGAACCGGAACTCTACGCAATTTTTAAATATTTCTGGAACTTCGCAACCGTGATTAACACTTAAAAGCCTGATTTTACCTAGTTTAACTCATTTCTCACAGTTTCCAGGTAAGCCGCATGTACATTGGTATAGTAAATGTCCACGCAAATTAAAATGGATAAAGGCCCAATAGCGTAGCTAGGCGTAGTCGGTGTAGGCGGTCGCCTACGGCCTCGCGCCTGGAAGGACCTTGCGGCAAGGTGAATGTATGAAATGTGATATACGGAAATAACATAAAAATGAAAGGGTGCGGCCGTTTTTTTGGCTAGTAATTGAAATGTGTCATGAAAAGGGGCCTCGCAAAATTGTATTATGTATGAGAAACCATGAAAAAGACGAAAAGATTGTGCTTAAAGGGTTGATGATCCTTCTTTTTGTTCTTCATTTTAAAAAGGATAAAAAGGGCCTCGTGTATATGACTTCGCCTACGCCTAAAGGGTCTCGCAAAAATATAAGAACCTTTTTTTTGTCCTTTTTACTTCCACGATCATTTTTTGACGAAAGGGGCTTCGCGGAGACGACTTTGCCTACGCCTGATTTTTCAACGCAAACAAATCTGGAATTGGTGCGGATGACGTGTACACTTCAACCCTAAATTGCTGTTATATAGGTTTCTTTATGAACATATTATGTCCCAAAATTTGCCTTCTCCAAACTAAGGCTATCGTAAGTTGCGTAAAAAAATGATTACTTTAAACTAAAAGGCTCCAGTTTTGCATTCGATCTATAGAAAATTTGGTTTTCTGGGCAGTATTTTTTAATATGTGAATAAAAGTAAAAAAAAAACAGTTTTAGGGGAAAACTGAGGAGAGTTAACATCATTGATGACAAAATTTCTATGTGTTGCTATTTTTTTTGTTTGATTTGTGAATTTGATTTAGTATAAGTTAACGGTTCTCGAAAAAAATGCCATTAAATAAAACATAAGCAATTGCGTATAATTAAAAATTAAAAAAAAACAAGGTACTAGGTTGCAACCGCTCTTTTTAGTAATATTCATTTACGTGGTAATTTAATAATGGGTTTTGTTACTACTGATATTCTCTTAGGACGAGATTGTTTCTCATTAAATTTCTAATTTTTCCATTCAAAATATTTAATATTTACAACATTTCATTTTTACCGCGATGTTCAATTAGTAGTTTTAAGTTGCACAGCCCACGCTTATGAAAAGTTTAATCTTTTTGCGCCTGTTATTGTTTCAGCACTGGCAAACAAATAGTTAAATTTATGTGTATACCACCTACTTGTTACTCAAGATGCAAGTGTGAACTATCCATGCCACTGTCTGTGAAGGGTGTTTTATTTAAGAGGAAAAATATTTTTTACTTTTCCCATATTTTTTAATAAATTCAAAATAGCCAATCAATGTATTTAAGCTCGGGAAATTTTAATATCGTATTAAAAAAACAAATGCATGAAATACAAAAGAATTAGGCCATCAATGTTACATTTTTTAAATGGTATTCCATATTTATAATTGTATTTTTGAATTTCTTGCTCATTTCTAAGTATTTTTATTAAAGGTACTATATGTCTGTCTTTAACTGGTTTTGGATATATCACAATTTAGACACAGGTGATTACCTAATATTTCAAAGTCATTAAATCTTTTACCTATTGGTGAATTTTAATACTAGGTATTTAAAATGTATCATTTTTTAGATAAAAAAACTACAGATAGTAACGCTATAAAGCAAGCGTAGAGAAAATGCCAGTGAAGCAAAAGAAGATACATTGATAATTTCCAATGAATACAAAAAAATGCATTACATGTATTTCATATTGAGATATTTAATTAAATAAGCCAGAAATGTGACCTTTAAAGCGCCAATAACTCAAAAACAGTAAAAGATAAACATGTAGTACCCTTAATAAAAAAAAACACTTAAAATTGACCATAGAATTCAAAAACATATTAATAAATATGGTGTTTCATTTAGGAAAAACAACATTTATGGTTGTCTTTTTATTTTTCATGCAATTGTTTTTTTAAAACGATTTTTAAATTATCCGAGCTAAAATAGATCGATTGACTATCTTGAATTTCTTTAAAAATATTGGGAAAGCTAAAAAAATATGCCATTTTTCCTCTTAAATGGAATACCTTGTACAAGTAACTATACCAATGTACAGGGTGTTTTATTTTCGATGGTCTTACGGGCTATCTCGAAAACCGTAAGAAGTATCAAAATCTAATATAGGACTCCCGATCTCTTTTTTTAAGAAAACAACTATAGTGAAAACAGTTCATGGCTATTGCGATCCATCTCGGAGCTACAGGGTGATTATCGGATTTTGTCCATTTTTATAATCTATTTTAACTCGTTTGTTATTAAAGTTGTGAAATAGCTTTTAATAATCTAACTATGTAGTTTTTTCAAAGAATATTGTGGTGTCATTAGTTTGCTTCTTTATTGGTTAGTTTTCAAGAAAATTACCCAACTTATGTTTTTTCTTATGGAACACCCTGTTTATTTTTATTTGTATTTATTAAGCTTTTTTCGGCTTTTCAAAAATATATATGTTTGTATTTTTTATTTATATTTTTTTATAGAAGGCCATGACTGAAAATGACAAAACAGTATTTTTCAATACTCATTTTTTTGGTTCCGCAAACCCAACTTGATATTTTATTAAAAATCAATTTTTATATTTTTAATTTATTTAAATTAAAGCTTTAATAAATGTTTATGCAGTTTTTATAAAATATTTTAAAAACTTGCAATATAATAAAGTATAATAAACAACATAGCAATAATAGAAAAGCTTAAAAAATATGATACTATTATAGAAAAAGCACTATTACAGAAAAAAATTACTAAATGGAAATAAAATAAATCTACATCATGGAACACTATAATTTAAACATTTATTGTAATGTTTGTTTTTTGTTAGTTTAAGTATAAATTCTTTCATATTAAATGTTTTATAATATGTATTTTTTTAAATTTTAATTTAGTATCTAAATATAATTTTTTTTTCTGAAAGGCACTGCTTCTATGATAACGTTATAGTTTTTTAAGCTTAGCCAAACAAATTAAAATAGCCTGTAAATATAAAAGGTAATTGTTAATAAAATATTCGTTAGGGTAGCGAAATTAAAAAAAGGAGGTATTGAAATATATATATATATATATATATATATATATATATATATATATATATATATATATATATATATATATATATATATATATATATATATATATATATATATATATATATATATATATATTTGAAAAGCCGAAAAAAGGCTAAATAAATACAGATAAAAATATACAGGGTGTTCCATAAGAAAAAAACATAAGTTAGGTACTTTATAAGTTATAAGACAAAATCAAAATAGACCTATTACAAATTTATTTTTACCATACATTCCCGGACTATCAAATAAAATTCAACGAATAGGGCATAAATTTAATATTCGCACAATCTTTAAAACACAAAACACAATCAGATCTCAATTAACAAAAACAAAACCATACAACTTAAATGAAAATACAAAAAATGTCATTTATAAAATACCTTGCGAATGCAATAAGTTTTATATAGGTGAAACTTGTAGACCATTAGCCAAACGCATAAAAGAACACAGATCATACATTAAAAACACAGAATTTCATAAATCAAAAATCTGCCAACACGCATTTGATAACAATCATAGAATAAACTGGGATGCTTCGAGCATTTTAGCAAAGGAAACTTGTTCTAAAAAACGCAAAATCAAAGAAAGTGCGTATATATTATTAAATAAAGATAGTTGTGTAGCATCAATTTCAGTTAATTTAAATAACACTTGGTTGCCTTTGCTTGATACTGAAGTATCTTCAGGAAGACTAAAAATTAACTAACTATTCACCTTTTTTAAAATAAACAATCAATACACCAGCAACCAGTTATCTATGTCACCATGACACTATAACCAAATAAACATATTTTGACATTTAATGTCAAAATTTTCAGAATATCCGAGAAAAAACATAAAAAATTTGAATTTTAAAGCCTGAATAATAGTAAGTTTTCATTTTTATTAGTTTATTTCCTTTTGTCTTGACAACGGTGGCAGATTTGCCACCGAAACGTCGATTTTTAATTATCTTTTTACTTGTTTAAATTTTTTTAGTTTTTAGTATTTTTAGTACTTTTAATTTAATTTTGGCGTGTACCCAAAGAAGTACCATCCATTAGGTACTTTTGTCAAAAACTAACCAATATAGGAAAAACTAATTATACCACAATATTCTACGGAAAAAACTACACAACCAACCTATTTCAAGTTTTTTTACAACTTTAATAGCAAGCGACTTAAAAAAGGTTATAAAAATGGGTAAAATCTAAAAATCACCTTGTAGCTCCGAGACGGATCGCAACAGCCGAGAACTGTTTTCACTATAGTTGTTTTCTTTAAAAAATAGATCGGGAGTCCTATATTAGATTTTTGATATTTTTGCGGTTTTTGAGATACACCGGAAAACCATCGAAAATGAAACACCCTGTACACGCGGCTTTGGTCTAGTGATGAGACTTAAGGTTGGTAAACACTTTATATTTTATTTTTTCCTTCTACACCACATGTTGAAGCCAATTTCAATTCAGATCATGGTAAAAATACAGTTTTTTTGTTTGAAAAATTCGAACTTTTGTTAGGTCAGAAGTTATTTGTACAAACCTGGATAAGCTTGTGTAATCGTTAACCTGCAAACACCATTTCTATAATGAATTTGATGGTCATGGGAGTTTTCAATAATTCTTCCGTTTTTGGACCATAAAATATTTGGTGGTGGTTCAGACTGAACGATGCATTCGAATTTAGCGGTTTGGCCACTAACAACGGCAATGTCACGAAGTGGCTAAAACATAAAAAAAATTAATATGATTTGAACTAAAAGTACGGGTAAATAAAAGGATTAATTTATTAAGGCACTAGAATAATACTATAATAAATATAGAGGCTAAAAAATAATTTGGATCTTTGGGAAACACCCTGTATAATTTCTGTTGTTAATATACAAGGTGATTCAAAAATCGATCACGAAACTTAAGGGGGTTATTCTACTTGACAAAATAAGGGTAGAGCTTCATATAAACTTCAAAATGTCATTCGTTTTCGAGTTACAAGCCGTCAAAGTTCAATTTTTATTTTGGTTTTTTCGCCATATTGCATTTGTTTTTAACCAATCCAGTTGATATTTGGCACACAATTCGAGCTTTGCAGATTCTAAAACTTTAAGACAAAAGTACTATTTTTAACAGACAGACAGAGGGCACTTTACCTAAAATTTAAAATTTATTTACATCATAACTTTTTATTTTGACAGATATCGCAAAGTTGGGGGCGCCATTTCATAGACAATCAAAAACCTAAAAAATAAGGTACTCTTTATTAAAGTCGATAAACCTCGCCGTTTAGGCACCAATAGACATCAAAGTTTTCATCAATTCATCAACTAAACCGACAAACTTAATCAAACGATTCTTCAACAAAAAATAAGAAAATATTTTCATATATACATAATATGTCCTAAACGTCTTAGTTTTTAAACTACGGGGTGTTAAAAATTATTATTATTTTTTTAAAATTTAACACACCGTAGTTTAAAAACAAAGAGGTTTAGGACATATATTTACATAAAGTTTTTTTCTTATTTTCTGTTGTAGAATCGCCCCGTAAAGTTTGTCGGTTAAGTTACTGGAGACCCTGTATGTATGTAGGTAATTTGATTGAAATTGATGAAAACTTTGATGTCTATTGGTGCCTAAACGGTGAGGTTTATCGACTATAAAATGGCGGCTCCATCTGTCAAAATAAAAAAATTATGATGTAAATAAATTTTAAGTTTTAGGTAAAGTGCCCTCTGACGGTATTTAAAAAAGGGTAATTTTCTAGAAAATGGGAGCAACTCCGATTTTGACGAAATTTGGTATACGGGGGTTTTTGGGGCGCTGATCACGAATCTGAAAGAGTTATTTGGCGGAAACGTTTCGTTCTCGAGATATCCATCATCAAATTTGATATTTGAACTAACCTTATTTTCACTATATTCCCCCTTCTTTTTGCACACAATTCTTGATTTAAAGCTAAAGTGTCACACAATATTTGATTTTCACCTTTTAAAACCCCGTTTTTCTACGTTTTTTACATTATTTTTGCATTAAACTGCATAGCCATACTTTGAATCATTTTAATCCCAGTTTGCCATGAAGCCCTATGTGTATGTATTGTTGCCGGATTATCAAAGAAAAGCCACGCAATTTAATTCAAAAATAATGTAAAAACGTAGAAAAACGGGGTTTTAAAAGGTGAAAATCAAATATCGTGTACCTTTACTATATATATATTTCAATACCTCCTTTTTAAATTTCGCTACCCTAACGAATATTTTATTACTGGTTTTACACTTATCAAACTTCTTGCCAAATAGGTTTTATCAAATTTTCAATACAATTTGTTTGAAGACAGAAGAGTAAAATAAAAAATTACTTGACAAACTTCTTTCAAGCAAATATCAGGGTAATTTTTAATTTATCGGGTTGTTAGTTTTAAAGTTTTGCATTAAATATTTGACGAAGAATAGGACGTGTTCTAATCCTTCAAACAAATTTGACAACGCGACCTTGAATTTCTTTTACATCCAATTTTCTGTATTACATTATCAAATTTATTTAGGGTAAACTTGGTCCAACTTATTTGACAAAAAGTTTGATTAGTGTAAAACCAATATAAGATAGGAAAACATGATAATTTCGTATTAAAAAATAAAGAATAAGTAATAAAGAATCATCATCTTGTAGACCAAATTTTTAGTGTTTGAATATCTATTATAGTCGAAAATCCGGCATAACAAAAATATACCGTCATCTGTTAGTTGAATGAAAAAGGCAAATTTTAATGTAGTAAATGCAAGTGAACAACCTCTACTAGCATAGGTCTGCTACAATTAATGATAATTAATCAATTATTAGTTAATTTATTTATAATGGTTACCTTTGCATGTTAATTGCATCAACCAAACAGAAAATTTTCATAATATATATTATAAACCTCGTTGTAGTAAGCACCCATCTCTATGACTGCTACACTTACCTGCAGTCAGGTAGATAAATTTAACTTACCTCCATTGAAAAAAGAAACTAAATTTTAGAAAAAAAGTGTTATGGAACGTGCTTTTATGTTAAAAATTTACGTTCTCGACCTAGGGATGGCAGCACATTTGCTGAAACTAAAAAGGGATAACTGTATTTTTTAGTTACATCTACTGTCGTTAGATGGCTGTTCGAGGGGGAATGTATATTTGGTTGCCACTACATTTCCTCTGTAATTTACAAATATTTGGGAGGGATGATCCGAGGCAGCATTGCCAGAGACCGAGGATTTTCTCTTTTTCCGGAGATTTTTGATGACAATAGGGAAAAAGGGTTTTTAAAGTAAAAACGGGGATTTTTCACGATTTAGAAGGTGGTAGTCTACTCTGATCACCATATAACATTCTTAACGTTGAATATGGGTATATTTTAAATTTTTAGAATAGTGTATCCCAAAAAAGAATTTCCCGGGGCGCCTATTTTCCAGCGAAAAAATTTCCAAAAAAGACCAAAATAAAAGGTCCTTCCCTCCATGGCGCCTATTTTCAGTGCCAGGCGCCTTACCTCACCACAAAAGAAAATTTGATGAGCAAAAAAAAAAAGGTTCTTCCCTCCGTGGCGCCTATTTTGACTGCCAGGCGCCTTACCTCACCACCCAAAAAATATTTGATGAGCAAAAAGCAAAAAGGGGTCCTTCCTTCCGCCTATTTTCAGTGCCAGGTGCCTTACCTCTAATCACCCAAAATCCCCACTCGACCTAAACTTTTTTAAACTCCCCTGTTTGGCGCCTATTTTTCATGGCGCCCTAGGCTGTAGTCTAGTCAGTCTAATGGATGATACGACCCTGAGTTAAAGGTATATTGGCCAGAAAAGCAACAACAAAGGATGTATGTGAGTTATCTAATCTGTAATGTTTATGTGCTGGTATTTACATTAGAGTGTCTCTTTTCCTCTGCCTATGTGATATGTTATTTACATAGCTTATCCGATATCATAACCAGAACTCACAAGTTATATTAAAAAAATGACATCATATTCTTTTTTCGTAGTCGAGCATCTTGAGAAACTTTGTTCCTTTAGCTTTTTTTAATGATAATACATAATTTTTTTTTGAGGTTGGTTCAATTTTAAATTTAAATATACCTAAACCCTTTGCAACACCCTATATCCATAACCCACAAATAATTATAAGATAGTATATAGTTGATGCTTACTTATTCTACTCTGGCACTTTTTTAGATTTGTAGGATAGTCCGCTCTGGTTCACAACACTTCATTTGTTATATGGTTTAGAATGAAGTAAAAAAGGCATACCTATTTACGTTTCCATTACTTACAGCTCATTTATCATGTTTTTAAGAATATTTTTATTTTTAATATTTACAATTTTATTTCATTTACATCTACATTATACACCATGATATATACTTTATTTATGAATGTGTATTTTTATTTAAAAAATTTTTTTTGTTATTGTTTAAGGATTTAATACTTTTGATTTGGAGCTTATCGCAGGAAAAGGAGCAAGCATAATTGATGGTGAATTTGTTAAAGGTAGGTTTATTTTCTGTATATATTATTTTTTGAGTCCCTCTCCAACTTATTTATTTAAATATCAGGAATTACACCATTTATTTAAATTCTTCATCATTTAAGAGCCACATTTAAATGTTTATAAAGAATAGAATAAAAATTAAATTTATATAAATTTGTTATGTGATTACTGCAGCAATATAGAAACCTTTTAAGTTGTGTAGAAACTAGATATTTTTACCTCCAACTCAAATATAACAGGAGAAAAGTCATTTAAACACTTGTTCTTGTATGCAAAAGAAGAAAAATGGTTAAAATACTATTTTTGCAGTTCCGTATTAACCCTATAAGCAAATTAAGCAATTGCTTTGGGCATCACGTTCTGGGGGCACCACAAAGGGGGTACTGAAGGGTAGAAGGGAAAGAAAAATAGTAGAAATGTCCGTTTGAGTCTTGTACTTTTGTTTTTGAAAAAGCGGAAGACCTTTTTATCTGCCCTTCAAAAATTTTTGGTAAGATAAAGTCCTTCAATTTGTAATTTTTGTCAAATAGTAAAAAAATTTCTTGTCTAGGGGCACCACAGGAGTTCTGTGCTTAGGGCATCACGAAGTCTTAATCCGGCACTGTATTTTTGAATATTAGAGGTACATTTAAATCTGCCTTCTGTTCAAAAATATTAAAATTGTATTTTTTACATCAGTCAATTCAAAATACCTAATACACTTTTTGTTTAAATGGTTGTGTGAGTTCTTATCCTATCAAGTTACATTTATTTTTATTGGAACTTTTACTAATACTAGTCTACCTATAAATATTTTGATTTAGTATTTTTTATACAATAATTCAAATACTATTTATTAAATAAAAGGACTTTTATTAAGAAAAACATTTTTATAGGCTCAAAGCATATTTCAAAAGGTTTACCTGGTATATCTGAGACTAGAGAAACATTAACATCAGGGATAAGTACTTTACAGGGTAAGTTCTTGTAAAAATAATGTTATATTCGGTAATTGTCTCGAACGTGGAAGCAACTACGATTAAAGCACATTTGCTATACCAAATGTTGTAGCGCCACTCCAAATTTAACCCCTTTTTTTATTTATTTATTTTTTGAGTTTCTTTTTCAAAGTAGCGGCTACAGCTTTTCTAATGGGTTCGGTTATTTTAAAGCTTAAAGCTTTCTAGAAATTTTGAAAGGGAGCTTAAATCTTCGTAGACAATTTCGAAAGGGAGCTTAAATTTATTTGTACTTATCGTTGTTTAATAAATATATTCCAAATTTATGTTAAGCAATAATACACTGAGTCCACTATAACACTTTTTATTTTAAATATTTATCCACTTTACTGTGATATGAATATTAATATAATTTCAAGCTTGAATTATCTGCTACAATTTTTCACTATATTTTACAATACATAAAACACGCAGAATTCACCTACTTTTGTCTTAATTATTTAACGGAAAATCGGATTTTATTTTCCGCGATCAAAGACCCGTCGAACATACATTTTCCCGTTCGCGTACTTTACTTCCCGGACCGCCCGTCTGGGTTTACTTTGACCCAATTTCTTCGTTTGAACTTTTAGCAATGGATGTTCATGATTAACTAACTTTTCAGACGGTTTCGAGGTCTTTTTATATCGTCCTAGTTCTTTGTTTCATCCAAAGAACACGTGCAAGGTTACTTTGGTACCGAGCGAAAATTTGAGCTTGTTTTCTTGGAAATTTCCATGTAGTACCGCGTGCACAACCGCAGGTGGCCAGTTTTGCACTCGGTATTTCACACGGCACCAGAATGGCGTGATATTTGTCCTCGACTAAGTAGTGGAAGTGGAAAGAGGATTTCTGTACCCAAACTCTTTTTGTTTGTTCCAGTTTCCGGTGATCGGTTAAATAAAGCAGTCGAAATGTAAAAAGTAAATACAAGTGACCGTGAATTTTATTTCCTATTTGGATAGCTGAGAGAAAATTTTTAAGTAAGCATTATTTTCTTTCAAATTATGTTATTTAATTTTAAATTAAAGGACTTTGCCATTTTTTTCTAAATATTGTGTATCTTTAAAAAACATTTTTTTTTTAATAATTTTATAATATTTTAATTTACTTTGGAACTTAGTCTTAATAAAATAAAAAATCATTCATTTTAAAAAATTCTCTTTTTTTTTTCATTCAATTTAATAATATTTTTTGTTAATCCAAATATTCCATAAAATTTTAATTAAATTTATTTTTATTTTATTCATTTAATTTTAACTCTATTTTTATTTTCAATTATTAAAATAAAATTCTATAATTTTATTTACTGTAGTGAAATATTTTTCCTGGTCACTACAATCCTCCCCTTCCTCAAGTCGAAATTATTACTTTTGTAATTATTTCGACCAATATGAATTAACTATGAGTTTTAAGATAGGTCAGCGTTGTTACAATTAAGTCGGCCTTGTTTGCCTGGCAAGTTTTGTTTATTTATCCGCGTCGGGTCTAGCCCAAATTTGTTATGTTTCTTTCAGTAGTGAATTCTGCTTACAATGCTCTATACCTACTTTAAATTAAATTTACTAGTTATTAATTACTTTTAGGGACTCTATTCTTAAATCAATTTAACTCATGTAAAACAGTATTATAAAAATCATGTAAAACAGTGAAATAATAAAAAAAAACATTAAAAATTTATAGGTGTTATTTACCAATTTAAAACTCTAGAAAGAACTTATTTGTTTAAATTTATAAATATTTTTATACGTTTAAAAGAACTACATATTTTTAAAGACCAACTCTTATTGTCCATATTTTCTGAACTTACGGAGGGGATGTTTCGTTCTGTGTCTCCCCGTGTTTCTGATAGCGAAACACTACTCGTAGTCCGTGGGTTTCCACGGTCCATAAAGTGGATGGAAATGACGTAGCAGGGCTTTTGGACTTGCGGGGACGATAACTACAGGGGGCTTCACAACTTGCCTTTCTCTTCAGGTTTGTCCTGGGTTGCTGGTTGTTGGTGGAAGAACTCCTTGTCCCTGGATCAGCGTCCATGTCCCGTTAACCATTGTTCCGGAAGAATCGAAGGTAGAAGTGGTCGGGTTTCTGCTGCTGGCGACTGGAAGGCACCTTGGCTGGCATAAGTGGTCCTTTTGGATTTCTGGTGGAGGGTGGATTCGCTCTGGACGAACCTGGATTTGGCAGCATTGTCCTGAGTGGTTTTTGGAGCTCTTCTACACATATAACACCGCTGTTCGCAAGATTTTACGCACAACACATTTTTTTTTCTTTTATTGTATTATTCTTATTGTCTTTTTGTTTACAGCACTTGTTTTTTTTTTTGTAAATGTCACTTTTTCTTCCACTTTAACCGCTTACACAATAACGTAAGCCAGTTTTTTTTTAAATTTCTATCCTTGTTTATAGCTTTAAATATATTTTTTGGCTTTAATTAATAAATGGCTGCGGATAATAGCTTTTTATCTCAACATTTTAAAAACTTTTTTTTTTATTATTTAAAATTATCTTCTGGCCATTGTCTTCTTTATGCTTTTCTTGTAGTGTAAATGGACCTTTTCTTGTTCTCCAAGTAAATTTTTGTCGATGGATGATGTAACATGGCTTATATTTATTTTATCACATTGTTTGGAATAGAGGTTCTATTTAGTAGTATTCTGTAAATACTTTGTTTAATTTATACATTTTTTTCAGTAGATGTTCTTATAAGTTGTGATTTGGATAATTTATTTCTGATATTTTTATACTACGATCTTGGTATCTTTTCTTGTAGGTGCGTCCTAAATTTCACCTTCATTAGCTTTTCCAATAATATATTTTATTTTAACACTGATTTTCTGGTTTTCAATATTTGTTAATTCAAACAAAATATTTTCTTCTATTTTGCACAAAACTCTAGTTACAAGCAGTTCTGGCGGGAGGGTCATCCCTTGGTCCTTAAACCACTTTAGAGTCGTAACTCTTACACCCTGAACCATTGCTTGACACATAGCTTGACAATTTGGGGGAATTGTAATAAATTGGGGACTTGGGGAACCAATCGCCAAAAACATATTTCAATTTTTTTTTTCTCTTTAGGCACACTGCCTTATCACCTTTGGCACACAGCCTCTTATCTCTCATGGCACATAGCCCTTTTTCTTTTGGCATGCAGCCTTTTCACTTTTGGCTTCTTACTTCGCAAGCCCTAATCAAATAATTTACTTTTTTTTTCATTATAACTTCTTCATAAGTCATTTGCATCTTGTCACACAGATGAATCGTTTCATCAAACGCATTCATGCACTGAATTCCCCAATCCATTTATCACTATAATCACGAAAAATCTTTTCTAATAAAATTTATTTTCCAAGATATGTTGCACCATTATTTTTTTCCAAATCATACGAGCATTTTTCTAAACCAAGTATTATTATTTCATTATCTTAAATATATCTACTACAGTAATTCGATCACAATTTAATAGAAACCTCTCTATAAGCTTTTTTTTCCTTATCTTTTAGTATCAGACAAGCAATAGAAGTCAGTTGCTTCTCGCTTCATGCGGCAAGTATCTCTGTCTCTTCGTCAAAAACCAAAAAATTTATTTATATCTGCTACTTGGTCCATCATAGGTTGGTATAAAATCGATTCCAATCACTATATCACTTTTTCTATGACTACAGCGGGAGAAGCGGCCCATGTGGTAGTCCTTTTCTTTAAATGTTGTTCAAAAAAAAAAATTTTTTTTTTCAAGGGTGGAATTTTTTTCCAAGGGGTTGTAAAACTATCAAGGGGTTGAAAACTACCCCACACCTGACACCATTTGTAGCGCCACTCCAAATTTAACCCCTTTTTTATTTATTTATTTTTTGACTTTCTTTTTCAAAGTAGCGGCTACAGCTTTTCTAATGGGTTCGGTTATTTTAAAGCTTAAAGCTTTGTAGAAATTTTGAAAGGGAGCTTAAATCTTCGTAGACAATTTCGAAAGGGAGCTTAAATTTATTTGTACTTATCGTTGTTTAATAAATATATTCCAAATTTATGTTATAAGCAATAATACACTGAGTCCACTATAACACTTTTTATTTTAAATATTTATCCACTTTACTGTGATATGAATATTAATATAATTTCAAGCTTGAATTATCTGCTACAATTTTTCACTATATTTTACAATACATAAAACACGCAGAATTCACCTACTTTTGTCTTAATTATTTAACGGAAAATCGGATTTTATTTTCCGCGATCAAAGACCTGTCGAACATACATTTTCCCGTTCGCGTACTTTACTTTCCCGGACCGCCCGTCTGGGTTTACTTTGACCCAATTTCTTCGTTTGAACTTTTAGCAATGGATGTTCATGATTAACTAACTTTTCAGACGGTTTCGAGGTCTTTTTATATCGTCCTAGTTCTTTGTTTCATCCAAAGAACACGTGCAAGGTTACTTTGGTACCGAGCGAAAATTTGAGCTTGTTTTCTTGGAAATTTCCATGTAGTACCGCGTGCACAACCGCAGGTGGCCAGTTTTGCACTCGGTATTTCACACGGCACCAGAATGGCGTGATATTTGTCCTCGACTAAGTAGTGGAAGTGGAAAGAGGATTTCTGTACCCAAACTCTTTTTGTTTGTTCCAGTTTCCGGGTATCGGTTAAATAAAGCAGTCGAAATGTAAAAAGTAAATACAAGTGACCGTGAATTTTATTTCCTATTTGGATAGCTGACAGAAAATTTTTAAGTAAGCATTATTTTCTTTCAAATTATGTTATTTAATTTTAAATTAAAGGACTTTGCCATTTTTGTCTAAATATTGTGTATCTTTAAAAAACATTTTTTTTTTTAATAATTTTATAATATTTTAATTTACTTTGGAACTTAGTCTTAATAAAATAAAAAATCATTCATTTTAAAAAATCTCTTTTTTTTGTTCATTCAATTTAATAATATTTTTTGTTAATCCAAATATTCCATAAAATTTTAATTAAATTTATTTTTATTTTATTCATTTAATTTTAACTCTATTTTTATTTTCAATTATTAAAATAAAATTCTATAATTTTATTTACTGTAGTGAAATATTTTTCCTGGTCACTACTAATGTCCTTGCTTTTGCATCATCAAAATTAAAAGTCAAACTATTCTCGGTAATTGTCCAGAAAGTTGCGACAACTCCGATTTTTACCAAATTTAGTATACGGGGGTTTTTGGGTCGCTGTCATGAATCTGAAAGAATTTTTTTCAGCAACGTTTCGTTCTCGAGATATTCATCATCAAACTTGAAATTCAAACTGTCCTTATTTTTACTATATTTTGCCTTCTTTTTGCACTAAATTCCTGATATAACACTAAATTGGCACACAATATTTCATTTAACATTAAAAAACCTTTTTAAAACATGTTTTTTTATTAATTTTAAGCCTATCTTTATTGACATAAAAGGTTTGCTTTAAATCAAGTCGCCATGTTTGAAATGATTTAATGAAGAAAATGTGTAAAATAGCTAAAAAAGAGGTTTTTAAAGGGTGTTTATAAAATATTGTGTGCCCATTTAGTGTAATATCAAGAATTTTGTACAAAAATAGCGGAATATAGTAAAAATAGGGATAGTTTCAATTCCAACTTTGATGATGAATATCTCGAGAACGAAACGTTGCCGAAAAAAAATTTTTTCAGATTCGTGATCAGCGCCCCAAAAACCTCCGTATACCAAATTTGGTGAAAATCGGAGTTGCCGCAACTTTCTAGACAATTGCCCGATTCGCATTTTTTTATATCCCCCTGCGTTTCTGTGACTATTCGCTGTTTTGACAGTTCTTAAGCTTTCTTTATTATTTTTATTAACATTATACTGTTCGTAGATCTAAGTCTTAATTGTGCATCCTAGGAAAATTCTAAGGGTATCAACTGAAATTAAAAAAAAATACGTATTAGAATAGGCCTTTTTGCTATTAGGTCTTCATTTACAGATAGGGGCCAAGAAGTACAAGCTACTATTTTGTCAAAATATAAAAAAGTATATACATTTTAAATTAAACGACCGTTCAGTTTATGTAGTTTTTGTTAACGCCTACTAAAAATACATAATACGTATTTAATCTACGTTTAAAAAGAAAAGAAAAAAGTAGTGACATAAAAGTCACTATACATAAAGTGCCATTTTTAACTCAATAGAAAAGAAATTTCTTGAAATTGCCATATGATTTACATTGCATAGAAAGGAAATTTCTTCTCTTCGTGTTACAGAATACGGGTGCAGTAGTTATTCTAGTTTTTTTTTTTATAAGAGGTTTGCATGTTATGTTTTTTAATGTCTTTTAGGTCTTGGAATTATTAATTCATTTGTATTATTCTGTATATTTTAGGTGCTGTTATAATTAAAGTGACCACACGTCCCGATATTGGCGGGACAGTCCCGCTTTTGAAAGAATGTACCGCGTCCCGCCGATTTTTTGAAAAAGTCCCGACTTGTGTGGGTTCGCGTGTAATGAGTTTTTTGTTCGTGGAGTTGAGTACCTTTTTTTGCTCCTCAAAAGAAATTGGAGGATAAAAGATTACTTCTAACTGAAGTGGCATGATTTGAAAGGTGAGGACCTTTTTTTTGCTTCGTGGAAAAAAGCACCAAAACAATCCATGTTATTTCACTTGTCCCGATTTCTTTTATTAAAAATGTGGTCACTTTTAGTTACAATATAAAATAATTATTATATGATTATTGTTAACCTATAAAAATAAATCAATATAATATTATGTTTGTATTTATTTTTCAAATAAAAATCTAGGTAATGAATAATCGAAACTTTTATTTTACATAGAATGTGTTATCTAGGATTGGACTGCCTACTTCAAAGATGTACATGAGATTTTTATTTATTTTTTTTTCTAAAACATATGACCCACGCCAAAAATATACTAAATGTTATTGGCCATTGTCCCACACGGAACACACCCAGAGAATATCTTAAGTTTTAATAGTGAATCCTCTATGTGTATTTTTTTCGTAAATTTGATCGATTTTTATAGAAAAATCTGAAATTCTGCAAAATTATCTAAAATGTATTTAAAAAAAAAACTTACAATCACTTAAAATTTTTTCACTTTACAATTCTTTTATGTAAGACTTTTAAATGCGTCTGAGTATAAAGAAGCAGATATTCTTAAAAATATCTAATTTGACGACAAACTTTTATTACATGTACTAAAAAGATATCAGATAGAGGATTATATAGGGTGTTTCGTAACTGCGGTACGAAAGTTCAATGGGTGATTCTGTGGTTTAATGCAATTAATGTTCCTGGTACATATTATGTCCGGAGTTGCTTCGATTCTGAGATACAGGGTGGTAAAGTTTAAAAAAAAGTCTATATTTTATAAATATCCTTAAACTAAAAAAAAATGGTTCAAGCCTAACAAACCTTACCTTTAACGCCCCGTACGGCCGGAAACAAAGTAACTCTGAACATATATGTTCTCAGAAACTTTCTTTTATAAAACCGTAGTTAGGAAAAATCCTGTAAAGGGACAAATCGTCAGTGTAATTTACAAAGTGCGTAACTCCATTTTTAGAAATTTTAGAGAAGCATTTTTAAGGCAGAATTTTATAGTGATGTGTGGTAGCATATAGTAAAAAAATAATTTAATATAAAAGAAAATTTATTCTTTTATATTAAATTATTTTTTACCATATGCTACCACATATCACTGTATTCTTCTTCTGCTTTAAAAACATGCTTCTCTAAAATTCTAAAAATTGAGTTACGCACTTTGCGAATTCCACTGACGAAATACATTAATATTGACAAAATGGTGAACGTGATTAGAACCCCACTGTAGATTTCTATAATATGTAGTACTAAAGTGATTACAGAGATGGCGCAGCTAAACAAATTTTTACATGAAAATTTCTGTAAAGAAATAATCGATCGGTGGTTAGTTGAGTTCGCGACCACCGCAGACTATGTCGCATTAGTGTGACAATTTTTATTAGGGACTTTGTGTTCTAAACTTTTAGTTTCTTTTTTCTATGCTTACCTCCCTCATATAAAAATTAAAAAATTTGAGCATATCTAGAAAGTTCTTGAAAAAATTAAATATATGTCTATTGGTTGCGTCTATGAAACGAAAATTTACACGAAACGTGTTCTAATAAGAGAGAGACAATCTGATTTTTCGTGCAAGAGATAAGGATAGAACACCGTAATGGCGCATGCGTCCCCGAGTGAATCGTAGGTAGTCGTACACGCAGTTGGTATATTCCTTATGCTTTAGACACAAGAATAAATATGTTAATATATTTATTCTTGTGCTTTAGAACTGCCCGAAACAACTCCGTAAGTGTTCCTTTTATAATGGAGTTGTTCTTTAGAATCGTTCTATTACCTCTGCCCTTGCCTCTTATGCACCATCATCGCAGGAGGTGCACAAAGTGTTCTGACCCTTATGACATATGCCAAAGGGTAAATAGTAAATATATTTGGTTAAATTTAAAAATATCTACAACAATTTATTGTGGTAAATTAATTTACCCGAAAAAAATTAATATAAACGACGGATGTCTAAAACAAGGAACAAAATCTGTCAAATCTTATACTTGTTATGTCAACGGGCAAATTCTACTGTTTTTTTTAAATCTTTAAACAATCTACGTAGGGTAAAAGCCTAAATACTAACGCGCCGTGGGTGTCTTAAGCGAGGTAAGAGGAAGTTTGTTAATACGGGACTTAAATACTTGAAGATTTGGGGGAAGTAAAGACCTCCGCGGGCAGCAGGTTCCACATTTTAGAAACTCTAGGGATAAAAGAACGAATAAAGTGGAAAGTTCGGAGTCTGTCCAGCTGGACCGTATAGTGATGTATACGCGTGGCACCACGAGTTTCTCTGTTGGGAACCGTGTGTGGAGAAGGTTTTTTGGTGTTTCTTTTAAATCTGTTTTGATCGGTTCCGGAGAACGGTTCTACAATTTAAAAGGAATACACCAAGTAAGTTAAGAAGCATTTTCAGTAAACCCCACATATTAAAACATTATCTAGAAAAGTTATTGGAGAGTTACGAAAAACGAATTGATCAAAATACTTTGTATTTATAAAATTGCAAATAATAATCGGTATTATAACAATTAGGTGACTTGATATTTTACGTTAAATATATTTTTATTGTTATAAAAATTTAAAAATAAAGCCGTGTTTTATGTGTAATGAAAGCGAAGAAGTGTGTGACTTTAATAAACAAAAATTTGAAGAGTGTTATTTGGAAGTTTTATTTCGTAAAGAAAAAAGTTTAAGCACGTTGATTTAAAATTCGGTAATTATGCCGTAAAGAGTTTTCTGCTGTTTTAAAAATATTTTGGCTTACATGTTATCTCCTATTTGTTCTTAATCATAATATAAGGTCGCGGTTATAAAATATTTTGTGGTTTGCAAACAACAAAAATATGAATTTTTCGAAAGTTTTTGACTTTTAATCTGAACATTTAGCAACAAAGGCTTATCTGTTCAACTTTAGGCATCTGAGTGGTATATGTAGTGTACTTTTTTAATTAAAATTCAACGTGCCCGAAGTCACGGTCAGGTTAGTTCTGGTATGTTGCCAAATGCTCTGCATATTTTACTTGCAATAAATGACGTTTCTTTAACCTTTTTGCAAAATTTGAGGTTATATAAAGATTTTTACCTAATGTTGAACGTGATTTTGACAAATATTAACTCATTTTACTTATTTTACCCCGCCCAGCACCCCTATTCACTCTCCGGTCCCGCAAGTCTGTTAAGTTATAATTAATTAAAATTTTTAATTTTAATTAATTTAATAAGAAAAGGTTCTAGAATCAGTGAGTATCAATTATTTAAAAAAAAAAACAAAGAAACTGTCCGCAACTCAGATTTTGACCAAATTTGGTATACGGGGGTTTTTGGGACGCTGATCACGAATCTAAATTTTTGGTTGGAAACGTTTCGTTTCCGAGATAACCATCATCAAAGTTGGTATTTGAACTAACCTCATTTTTACTATATTCCCCATTCTTTAAAGGGAAAAATCAAATATTGTGGGTCACCCTAGCTTTAAATCAAAAATTCCCTGCTAAAAAGTTTCACGAAAACAAAAAAAATTCTTATGAAATATCATGATTTATCATGATTTTTTGTAGGGTTTTAAAACCCTTTTTCTTATTAAAATGCCATAAATTTCTATAAGTTTTTACAGGTTAAATTTTCGTATAAGTTTTCGGGAGTTTTTGAAGGCACTCCCAATAAAAGTTTATAAAGATTTTATAATATTTGATAAGTACATAAAAAAACTATAATAGGAATAGGTTAGCACCCCGTATCTGGGAAACAATTCATTGCCGAACTTATGTTTATATGAATTTTTCTTTATATTTTTTAATGCAGAATCTGTCTTTAAATTTTCTTAATAAAATTCTATAACACTCTGTGAAAACGATTTCGTTTATCGATCCAAATATTTTCCAATTTCAATTTAATATTGAACTATTTTGTGAAGTTGTGATTTGAATACTGTATTTCTAAACCGTGATTATAGTCCGTGTGATGTTGCACTAAGAACAAAATCCCATTTTTTTAAAAATGCAATTTTTTATCACAATCCCACAAAAAACGGACATTCTGTTGTCCGGTTTTCTAAGATTTTTCCGACAGACAGAAAAACCGGAACGTCCGGTCGAAAACCGGACATCGGGCAACCCTAAGCCTAAATGATTATATAAAAAATTAAAAAACGCTTTAAAATAAAATCTTTTTAAAAGAATTACAAACTTAACACAATTTAGAATATGATGTAGATTAATAATCTTACCGTAATGAACATAGGTGCCCTTGGCTGTCCAGGCTGTAATATTATCTTAGTAGTACCTGGAGTACTTGCACGGCTTGGAGGAGTTTGAGCTCCTGCTCTCGCATCTAAAAATTACAATAATATATTAAGAAGTTAATAATAATTTTTTGGTACTAAAACATACTAAAATTTTAAAGTATTTAATATTAATAAAAAAACACAAGGTCTAAGGTAATCACACCTATAATTATAAAATTAATTTACTATTATAGCTAATAATAGATTTATAGCTTAACAAAGTGTGTTAAAAATCATATCCGTAAGATAATGTAGTATTTTGTGAGCTATTGTATATACAAATAATACTAAGTATAAATCATGCAAAACTTTCTAAAAAAATAACTCTTTTTCGTTAAATCAGTGATAAAAAAGTTTTCCATAAGGTGCAAACTTAGGTAGACACACTGTATTCTAGACTAGTTAGAAATTAAATGTTGGAAATGATCTAAAACAAGTTTTTCTAAAAGAGAAAAATAAAATAAAAAGCCCAAAAATCTTTTCATAGTAATGTAGTTATTGGACTGGGCCAAAAATATCGACTCTTGTTTTTTGAAAACTATATTGAAAATATTGTTTAAGGTGACCAGAAGTAAATATCGTAAAAATGTAATTCCTTAATATTAATATTTAGAGGTCTATCTCCTTAAATTTAGATTTATTACTTGTACTTTCATTTATGCGTCAAAGCTCCTTAACTAATGAGGTAAAAAAATATTTGCACATATGTCTTTAGAGAATTAAATTGCTTACAAGAAACGTCAAATTAAAAATTTTCGCCAGACAAACGTTTTCGAATAATCAAACTTTAAACAGCGATATATTTTTTAGATTTAACTTTTTTATTTTGAAATTTTGTAACTATCGAAAAAATAAATATATGGAACAAAACAACATAGATTCTTAAAGGAAATTTGTTGCTCTACAAAAAAGGTTTTTAAGGTTTTTAAATAAAATCGTTCTTTTAAAAGTTATTTACAATTTAAGTTAAAGAAAAACTAAACTACTGTTTTCTTCATCTTTAAACCAAGTTTGTTTAACTTATTGGAACAAATTGATATATTGCATTATGGAAAATCACAATTTTATTAATTTTATTGCTTAAAATATCTAAATTTTATAATGTTTCCAAACCTATTTGCGGTTAATGGCTATTTATTATACAAAAACGTAGATTTACTTACTTTAAGATAGTAAATCTACGTTTTCGTATAACAAATAGCAATTATCCTAAAATAAATTTGAATATATTATGAAATTTAGATATTTAAAGCAAAAAGAATAATAAAATTGTGATTTTCCATAATGCAATATATCAATAAAATTTGTCTCAATGAATATAAAAACTTGGTTCAACAACCAAGAAAATAGGTAATATACCGTGTGGACGTAAATAGTCCCCCACTGCTAACTTTTGTACCCTGAATTTTTCTTTATACAATTTGGGTATGACTAGTGGAAGAATATAAACTACTTTTTACGTAAAAATGATAGCTGCACAAGATGGCGGATGGGCGCCATATTAGGAAAAAATGAAATGGGCACATCGTTTTAAATCTCCTGACGAGTACTTTACAACCCTAGAAAGTCAATACCTAAACCTATTACAAAAACAAAATGGTGGTACTTTAAAAAATACCTGATTTGGATGGCCATATTTTCGAAACTAATAGAGCTGGATGTACTTAAAGTGTTATTTTTTAAAGCTCTATTAAAGATCTGTTTAATGGTACTGATAATAATATACAATGTAGGACAAAAAGTGGATATTTTTTAATAAAATTCCTCTGTGTACTAATCACCATAAAAGAGAACTTTAAAAGAGCTTTAAGAAAATACAACATTAAGTACATCTAGCCTTGTTAGTTTTGGAAATATAATCATCCAAATTAGGTATTTAGGTAATTGATAAAGTACCGCCATTTTGTAGTGAGTGAAAACATTGACTTTATATTTTAGGGTTATACAGTTTTCGTCAGGAGTTTTAACATAATATGCCACAAGACTCATCTTTCTATTTAATTTTTTTCCTAAGATGGTGCTTATCCGCCATCTTGATTGTTCCAACTATCATTTTTACGTAAAAAGTAGTTTATATTCTTCCATTAGTCATACACAAATGTTATAAAGAAAAAATTAAGGGTCAAAAGTTAGCAGGGGGTGTCCACACTGTATTTGGGTAGACGCCAAAAAAAATGACATTTAATGTCAAAGATTTTTAGAATCTTCTAAAAGAAAAGCTAACAATTTTAAAATTTTAAACCTAAATAATAGTTTATTATTATGCCACCGAAACGTAGATTTTTAGTTCTCTAGTTACTTGTTTTTTTTTAGTTTTATTTATTTTTTTGGCGTGTAGGTACTTAAATAACTACCATCAGTTAAATGAATCCACCGAACCAAGACAGAACATATTTTTAAAGAAAACAGTAATTTAATATTTTCTTCAACTTAAATTGTGAATAACTTTCAAAAGAACGATTTAATGTTAACCATTAAAAGATCTTTTTTGTAGAGCGTTAAATTTCTCTTAAGAATCTATATAGTTTTTTCAACATATTTATTTTGTCTTTATAGTTACAAAATTCCAAAATAAAAAAGGTAAATCTAAAAAATATCACACTTAAAGCTTGATTATTCGAAAACAGTTCGTCTGGTGAAAAGTTTCAATAAGATGTTTTTGTAGGCAATTTAATTCTCTAAAGACATATGTGCACATACATTTTTTAACTTGATATTTAAATAGCTTTGACGCAAAAATGAAAGTACCATATGCCACATTTGAAGTACTTGTTTATTTTTTCATTAAATGTTTTTGAGATGTTAGCCGCTAAGGAGACTGTATAATAATAATCAATATTTTACTTATACTGATTTTGTTTAACCAAAGTCCCGTCAAACACAACCCATTACATTAATATATTCGTGCATAACATGCTGCTACATAACCATGCTACTAGAAAATTAAGTAGAAAAGTAATAAATGCATAACCTTAAATTATTTTAAAAACTGTATTAAATCTTTAATAGAAAAAAGAGAAGTTGCACCAGTTTTGTTTGTGGATAAGTATTTCTTTTGAAAGGTTGGTTAATGTCTTGAGATGGATAAGTAACTTACTTTTTTAGCTAGTTTTTATACTTAATTTTAATTACCAAACAAAGAAATCACTAATGCAATGGCAAAATAGCGCAACCACAGATTAGCAAGAACAAATTATTTATTAAAATTGATACAATTGCCAAAACTTTTTGTGTTTTGACCGTAAAATTAGTGCTTTCTTTTACGCAAGACTTACACATATCGGGTGTTTCTCAGAGGGAGTTTCCCCTTTCGGTTTAATCGAAAGTAACTACTACATTCAAATTTTAAATTACAACACCGGTACATTTTATCTTATTTCGATAGGGTATGGCATTTTTAATACAATGACAACTGGCAGGTCAACTTGTAAAAAATTATTTTTTTCGGGATGATTTACGTCTAAACGGTTGGATTTTTCGGATAAAATATAGAAGACCTTTTTTAAAGGCCCAACATCGGTCTTTTGGAAATCTTTCTAAAATATCAAGGAGCTATTAAAACTCAAAAATAATGACAAAATACAATTTTTAATGTAGGTTAAAAGCCTGACCACTAACAAAATACCAGTACACTTTAAGGCCAACAACAAATTTTGGATCCGATTAGTCGGTCCGACTTAAAATAATCTACAGTGTCATTGGTTGTGACACTTTATATTTTACCAATAACAACGTAGAAATTTTTAAGTCGAACCGACTAATCGGATCCAAGTTCTGATATTTGCGGCCGGCCTAAAACAGTTTTGTATTTTAAAATTGGTTTACATTTGTTTTGACTAATTTGTGGTTAAACTATAAAAGAAATATAAGCACACCAAATACCTGCGAAAGTATGGTTAAAAGCTGGAGAAGTACTAGGCAAACTAGGTGACAACGACATAGGACTACACGACGAAGGTTCCCATCGCGAACCTTGAGTTAATCCTGATTTCTTTTTCGAATCGCCTTCATATTCTGACATTTCGCTTTCAGAAGTCGGATCCCATTTGTTTGTAAATTTTTGGGCTTGAATTGGGAGTAGGTGCGTTGTAGTTCGTGGTGTGGTTATTTTGGGAGGATTCATGATAGACGGGCATTTGAATATCTACAGTTCTTTTTGGTGGTTCGATTACAGTTTTCTTTGGTACTGGAATTCCCCCTGATTTTGATTCACCTGGTAGAATTATACCAAATTCGTAACCAAAATCGTATTTGAAGTAGATAAGACCAGTATCTGGGTCGACATGCTTTGTCCCTAAGAAAAACGGGAAAATGGTTTTTGTTAGTTTTAATTAGTATTTCTAACTACAAGGAATAAAGCCCTCTTGTGCCAATGTATTATTATAATAGGTTTTCCAAATTAAAGGTAAATACCCATTGCATATGTTTTTATTAACTAATAAATAGGCCTTTGTAACTAAAGTAAAATTTCGGTTAAATATTTTTTTATACGAAATTTTAAAACAAAGATAAAAACATTGTTAATTTAAATAAACAAAGTTGGCGCAAAAACAAAACTTTTGTGTTTTGGCAATAAAATTATTGTTGCTTTTATTACATAGTTAATTGAGAGTCAACAGATTTTTGTTGTTATTTTTGTTCTGAAAAAATAAGGGCAAAGAGTAAAAATCAATATTTGAACTAAGCACTAATCTTTGGACAATCCATGAAGCCTGAAAGCCCAAATCTAAGGTACCGAACAATATTTAATTAAAAACATGTATAAGAGATATCTGCATTGCCCTGCGTTTACTTTCTAGGCTAAGAGATTGGTTTGAGAAAGAAGAAAAGTATAAATGGAATTTTGCTAGTTATGAGTAAGAGAAGGTGGTTGATATAAAGAAAACACAAAGTTGGTGCCAGAGCCTTGAGGAACTCCACCATTAATTTGGTGAAGGCTTAAACATTGGCCATCCACAATAACTGATACACGTCTATTAGAGAGATAACTAACGAGACAAGAATAAAGTTAAGTTAAAAGACCGTAGAACGGAAGTTTATTGAGGAGCGCGCCATACTTGACGTAGTTAAAAGCTTTGAATATATCTAAAGCAACGATCAAGGATTCACCTAGAGACTTGTTAAACTGATGTGTTATGAGGGAAAGTAGATCTGCTGTAGATCCTTTGTGACACATTTTATACTGCAAATAATTGACAGAAGTGAAATATGTCTATAGTTAGATGAAAGAGTTTTAGAACCCTAGGCGTAACTACCCATTGAAGCTGAAGGGGTCTAGGGGGACTGGCAATAACCTGGGAGGGGCCGGACGCCAAAGTTATTTGTACACATATACCATATAGGTACATTTTTCTGGAGGGGGAAGGCCAGCTTTTCGAAGAGATCCCTGTGTCAGAAATTCGAAAGAGCCAAGTTAAAATTGGTGCGAGCTCTGGAGCACATTTTTTTAACACGTTGACTGCCGAATCGAATTTTATGATCGTGTCCTCTGCGACGAAGTAGTTTTATTGAAAATTTTATTTATTTTTAACATTTCAAATAACTATTAACGTAAAATATTACCAAACTAACATATACGATGTTAATTCCACGCCGCAACAACCGAATCCCCATAAGAAACGCATGATAGGTGTGTATTCTGTAGATACATGGCCTGAAATCAAGTGCTGCTTGTGAATAATATATACACACATGGCGCAGTGGGCCAGTTGTGTGTGAATAATATATATGCACATGGCAGTCAACGTGTTATTTAGTTCAGGCGATTTCTGGGGTTAAGAGAATAAAGGGTAAGTTAAATGTGTTTCATCTTTAAAATAATAGGTGCCATTTTTTAAGAAACTGAAGCAAAAGACGTCATTGGATGATTTATGGAAAGGTAAGTGTTAAATTGGCAGCAAAATACTTAGAAAATAATTCGGCCTTTTTATTAAGAAGCACAAATAATTTTGTCTTACTATCACAATGAACAACATCAATTCAGTATTAATGTGTGGTGTGGAATGCTCAATAACCAGTTATTTGGTCCTTTAGTATAAAATGAGCGTCTAAATATGGCTATTTACGGTTTTTGGAAGACGACGATACCGAATATTCACTCAGCACGATTAAGCCCTGCCCCATTTTAGTCGCCAGATGCGTAATTCTTTAAATATTTTTTGATCGTTACATTGGCAGAGGATGCCCTCGAGCTTGGCCACCGAGTTCACCACACCTACCGACCCACTGGATTATTGCCTCTGGGGATGGATGAAGTCACTAGTATATGAAACACGAGTAGAAACTGCAGAAAAACTCTACAACAAGTTTTTAATGCTGCAAATATCATTATAAACAATCCCAAAGCAATTCAACGCGCAACACGAAGAATAAACAAACTTAGCTGCAGCTTGTGTTGAAGTTAATGGGGGTATTTTCAAAAACTTTTTAAATTAGTGGTATTTTGTTGTTTTACCAGTATTTGTTTGTGTTGCTTTTAATATAAAAAATAGTTACAAAGAAAAACTTTAGAACTGATTATTTCAGAGACGGTTAAGAATTAGATTAAAACATATGGGTTAATTTCTCTCATTCTTCTATTTTTTTTTATCTTTGGACAATCCACGAAGGCTGAAAGCCTAAATACTAAGGTACCGTGGGTGTCTTAAGCAGGATAAGAGGAAGTTTGTTAACACGGGACTTAAAAACTTGAAGATTTGGGGGGAAGGAAAGACCTCCGCTGGCAGTAGGTTCCACAGTCTAGAAACTCTAGGGATAAAAGAACGAACGAAATGGGAAGTTCGGGGCCTGTCCAATTGAACCGTATAGGGTTGCATACGCGCGGCACCACTAGTTTCTCTGTTGGGAGCTGCAAGAGGAGGGACTATACTGGATAATTCGTCGGAGCAGAAGCCGTAAAAGTATCTATAGAAGAGCGATAGATCTCCCACAGCTCGACGATGGGCAAGAGAAGGAAGACTTTGAGTAAGTAAAGGATCATTAATAAGACGAACAGCCCTTCTTTGAATGGCATCAAGAATGCTGAGGGTTGTAGGGGATGCCATTCCCCAGACATCAGAACAATATTCCAGAGAGGGTCGAATTTGGGACACATACAAAGTGTATAAATTGGAAGGAGAAAAATACTTTTGGCACGGAAAAGAAATCCAAGCTTTTTTGAAGCCGCGGTGGCTATAGATACAATGTATTTATGCCAGTTAAGGTTATTACATAAGGTGAAATGTGACGCCCATATAGGTTAAATGTGTCCCCGCTCTGCAAAACCTGGCCACTCATAAGCAAAGGATGAGTGTTTGATGATTTTTTTCGCGACATGATTGCGTTTTGGATGCATTAAATTGAACGAGATTTTCCAATCCAATATCAAATTGAGATCCTGTAAAGAGATATCTGCATCGCCCTGCGTTTGCTTTCCAAGTCGGGTTAAGAGATTGGTTTGGGAACCTGAAAAGTGGAGTGAAAGGTACTATCGTCAGCATAACTATGAATGGGATTGGTTGTGGAAGAAAGAAGATCGTTGATGTGAAGAAGAAACAAAGTTGGTGCTAGTACTGAACCCTGAGGCACTCCAGCATTAATTTCGGTAAAGCTTGAAGAGTGGCCATTAACAATGACTGATATACGTCGATTAGAAAGATAACTGGAGACAAACAAGAACAGAGTTTAGTTGGAAGACCGTAGGAGGGAAGTTTATGAAGAAGTGCGTCATGCCAGACTTGGTCGAAAGCTTTAGATATATCAAGAGCAACGATCTGGGACTCACCTAGAAACCCAAGAGACTTGTTCCAGTTGTGTGAAACGAAGGAAAGAAGATCTGCTGTAGATCTCTTGTGACGAAATCCGTATTGCCTGTCATGTAAAATTTTATGTTTTTCTAAATACCTAAAAATTTGCGAGTTAATGGATTTCTCCATTACTTTACAAAGCATTGAGAGGAGTGAAATGGGTCTATAGTTGGATGGAAGAGATTTAGATCCTTTCTTGGGAATAAGTTGCAGCTCTCCAGCTGTCTGGAAAAATACCCGTGTCATAAGAAATTCAAAAGAGCCTGGTTAAAATAGGGGCAAGTTCAGAAGCACATTTTTTTAAAACGATTGCTGGTATTCCATCTAGCCCGGACGATTTCTTGGTGTTAAGAGAAGAAAGGATACGCCTAATGTGTTTTACCTTAAAAATAATATTGGGCATTTTGTGAGGAACTGGGGGAATAGCTGGAATTGGATGATTGACAGGTGGATGAAGGGTTGAAAAGCAGGAAATTGTTTAGCAAATAGTTCGGCCTTTCCTTTAGATGTAGAAATAATTTTATCTTCCAAAGTTAATGGTGAAAAAGAACTGGTACAGAAATTTCTACTGATGTTTTTGGCAAAGGACCAGAAGGATTTACTGCCATTTGAGCAAGAAAGTACTTTGTTTTTATACGGTTATCAAAGGAGTCTTTGGCTACATACTCCCAAAATATTACCATTTCCTCCCGAAACACCCTATATTACCTAATTGCGGTAAGACAATTTAAGGGCGTATTCCTGAGCTATTAGATAATTATTGCACAGTAAAATAAGGCCAGGCACCAATAATACCGGCCTTATTTTGACATCTGAGCTTGCGCAGATGCATGATAGAATAAGGATTTCCTTAATAAGTATAGTGCCGGCTTTATTTATGTCGGTTTTAGGTCGTGCCCTATTTTGGCCTTATTTTAACTTCGGAACTGTTCATCTTACCGAACGGCTGCCGATCACAAAATGATAAAGTTTTTAGAGGTAAAAATACTTAAAACCTTGCTTCTTAAATGTATTTCTGTAATTGTGTTATAAAAAACCTACAACACAAAACAATAAAGAAAAACTACTAAACATTTGTTTCCCTTTTTTTAGGTTAATGGTACTGTCACCATAATTTGCAATAACTCAAAATTATGGGTACAAGCACTATTTAAATAAGGCCGGTATTGATAATTCCCGAGCTTAATAAGGCAACTTGCAAAAATTCTCTATTTTTATAAAAAAAAATTATATCAAAACGGGTCTTTAAATGTTTTGTTTTAAAGATAGGGTGTTAAACTTTTTAAAAAACCAAAAAATGTCTAAAACACTTTTTTTGTAAAATTTGTTAGACTAGATATAAACGTTATTTAATTAGGTATTTGTTTTTCTTGTTAAATAATTGATAATAGGAAGTTATAGCACTTAATTTTTAAACGAAAAAAATGTTCCAATGTTTCTTGTTGGTTCAGGAATATGCAATTTAGCGGATTTTATATTTTTTTCTAATAAATTAGGCAAGCTACGTAAAAATACCATCTAGACGAAATATAAAAGTTCCAAAAAGTCAGTGGCGTACATTTTTCTGTTAATATTATTAGCTGAGATGCGTCCCACGCCGCCACTGGCCTCACTTATTAAAACTAATTTAGGGATTAATTGGATAAGTCATATTTAAGGTATTATTAAAAACCGATTTTTTTATGTTAAACATCATTTATCTTATGAATAAAGTATTATGACCTTATAGACCCTTTGAACTTTTTTGATAAAATTGACTCAGGAATACGCCTTTCAATTTTTTTACCGTAATTATTTTCTGTTTCCTGCTAGGCAAAAAACATATTAGGTTACATGTTTTTGTATTAAAAACTTTTATGCAAGGTATTTTAAAGTTAATAATTTAGTTGTTAAATGTTTGGTTTAAAATATTTAAACAAGTTTTACAATTAGGTGACGACAATGAAGAAAACTCAGAATATAAATATTTAATAATAATGATTTTACAAAATAAAATAAAACAATTACTTACCATGACTCATAGCTCTGGATTCTTCCCTATAAACTTGAGCGTCGCCGTCAGCTCCTGTTTTTAAAATAGGCTTTTGTTGCTGTTTCTTATCTACATCGCTTATGATATCCTGAACAAACTGTTGAGTCCTAGATTTGAAATCTTTGGTCATACTATCCATGTGGTGACTAGCAAGTTTAGTGGCTGTGGATTTTGTTATTCTTTGATCGGTAACGTATCCGTATTCTGGAGGAGTACCTAAGTAAAAATAATTTTACAGGTAAGTCGTACGTTTTAGCCAAACACGAAAACTGGAAATGGATTAGGGAAAATAGGATAATGTCAACAGCATGGCAATTATATCAGTTAAACTACTGTTTAAGCCCTTTTCTTATTAATAGTTTATCAGGCACTACAATATTAAATATAAGATATTTATTATTGTATTTTTTTATACGTTGGCCCTGTATATCTGTTTTATTTATCTTACTCGTTGTATTTGAACGGTGTTATTAAACAAATGGAATGTAACTACACAAGTTTGTCTTTAATTAATTGGTACACCCGCACGATAAGGGCGATGCCGATCATATTATTTTTTTCTTTTATATGAGTTATGATAAAAGTATAGAGGGCGATTTAATAGATATATAATTCATACACATTCAGGAGCCCAAAATAGATTTTGCTTGTAAAAAGCTCATTAAAATTAAGTCTAAAAATATATACAAAAAGTATGTCTTTGGAAGTTCTTACCAAATGATTTTTTTTTATAATTAATGTAAATAGAAAAAGGTAAAAATTTACCTTTACGCAAAAAATTGCTTTCTATCTAAAAGGTCCTGCTAGATGAGGAAATAAATTTTCACAAAACTATTTCTATGTTAAATATACAGGGTAGCTTAAAAAATTACCTGTTTTGAACTAAGACGTCGGCGATATTTCCATAACTAATAGTTGTAGACTGGCGTAATGTGAAATGTTATAAATGACCAAAAGCAATTACTAAAGAGTATCTTAATTTCTCAGAAAATTTTATTTATTTACTTGAAAAATGTATAAGTTACCGGACAGAATAAATAAATATATAAAAACACTACTTAACTAAACAGCCGCGTGCAAAATCAAAAACCACATCATTTTTGTTCTAGTCAATATGTCACAAATATCAAATTTTGACAGTTCTTATGTAGTAACTATCATTTAGATCAAAGTTAAAAAAATACATATAATTTTTTCAATTTGTAGTGATAATTTACGTCTTAAAGGGTAAAAAGTAATAAATACAAATTTTAACAAGTGGGATCAACTCGGAAGCGACGAAAACGCCTTATTTTAAATTAAAAAAAAATTAAAAACAAATAATTTTTACTCTTAAGGTGTCATAAACAAAACTAGCGAGTGATACATGTTATTACTTAATTTTCGTATAAAAAGTATGCAAAGAGATAGACAACCAAAACAAAAAATTATTTTTGCTTTTTAAAAAAATTGTTTGTTATAATTGAACATCAGACCCATTTTAAAGCTACCCTGTATATCTAACATACATGTTTTGTTGTGAAAATTTATTTTCTCGCAAGCAGGACTTTTTATGAGCAGGCATTTTTTCTCGTAAAGTTAATAATTGAAAAGTTTTCAATTTGGTAAGAACTTCCCAAGACATGCTGTATTAATAAGTAAGATTTAAAAACATGGTAAGAAACAAATGCAAGTGAAGTGCAAAACAAAAGAACTTAAAGGTGGTGTTTTTTAAATACCCGATTTTTAGATCTTTTTTCTTTTCATATTTTAAACGCTCATTGAAAAACCGGTGCTAGGATTTTTTCTTTAATAGAAAAGTTTTTTTTATATCTTTAAATATATTGTGTTACAATTATCAAATTAATTAATGGTACTTCATGTATAATTGTTAATTTTTTTCTTTGGAATTCTAAATGCGTATCTATAATATTCCTGTGGCCCCGGAACTTATTCTGATATTTATTTTATTTACCCGGTTTAATGATTGTAGGGGGCTCATAGGAGTGACTTCTTTTTACTATTTGATTAGAACTGCTTTCCGAAAATCTTTTAAACTGCTGTCTTCGTGTTTCCCCATCAGTAAAGTCAGTGGTACTTTTTGTAGATATTTGACCTGGTCCTCTGTCAAATTCCATGGGAGATTTAATCCTTTCTTGATACAGAGACTTTGAAGCGTAACCTTGTGTTGGTGTTGGTGCTTTAACTCGTCTAATGAAAATAAAAAATAGTAATTTTATTATTTTTGATTTATTATTATAAACATGGTTAATAAGGGCATTTTTAACACACCTATAATGCATGTCTTCTGTATCACTTCCTCCAGGAGTCCATTTGGGTTTAATTCTAGCAGATTCAACTTCACTCTCGTAGTCACTTTCCCTAAAGTCTCCTGGAATAAATTTACTTGGTGTAGATGGAGGCGGTACACTTGTTGCCCTTCTGGGTTGCACCGGTTCTGGACTAAATGGAAATGGTTGAAGTTTAGTAGTATATTCTTGTTTTCTTGACTGGTCTCCAAATTTTATTACTTTGTGGGTTTGCTGGACACTCATTGTTCTTTTGCATTGGTCCGTTGATTCATCAAAGTGAACTATATTTGACGTTTCAGTTTGAACAGCATTTTGATATGGAGCACTTACGGTGGACCTAAATAAAACAATTTGTTTAGATATTTAATATTTTATAATAATATTTAATATATTTTTATGTGTAAATATGTATCCTATTTTCTTTCGTCAAGTAAAGAACGCCCAGGGGTACCATTGGGTATCACTTTTAAAAGCGTCACTATTCCCACCCTCATTTTACCAGAAGTGGTAGGATAACAATTATTTAGCTTTGGCCAATATCAGCCGTTTACGTTAAACGTATTTAAATATAATTTTTGCGCGTTTCGATTTTAGGAGTGTGTTTCTTACCTTTAAATTTTGGAAAATTATAAAACATGGATAGTCGATTTGAATAAGTAGAGAAAAGTGACCAAATATGAAATACCATTTTGTTTTTTACACATAATTTGCATAAACATTATAAATAAAAAACTTATTGTAGTAATTATTAACATTCACATATTAGTCCCCTATTTTGTAAAAAATTAAGTTACATTAATTAATTTTTAATTAAGATGAAAAAAACTAAAAAATGATGAAGTTAGCTAAATATAGAATAGGTACCCCAAATAGGAATACATTAAACAACATTAAAGTTAAACTTAACTAACAAGAAACTCTTTGGAAACTTTTATATAACATAGAAAGCAACAAAAATAATTTGAAAAAATCACAGATCCAGGCGTCAGACTCTGGTCCAGCCCAATTATTGTCCCCAGAGCCCACACCAATGCTGTGGGTGTGGGTAAGAGGAAGTTTATTGACACACAACTTAAAAACACGGGAGGGGGAAGAAAAAGCCTCCGCGGGCAGCAGGTTTCACCAACTAGAAACACTAGGGATAAAACAACTGAGCAGTTCGGGACTTGTCCAGTTGGACCGTATAGGGATGCATACGTGCGGCACCACGAGTATTATTGGGAACCGCCGTAAGTAGTGGAACTATTCTGGATCATTCCTCAGAGTAGAAGCCAGAGAAGTATCTATAAAAAAGCGATAAATCCCCACAGGCCGACGATGAGCAAAAGAATGAAGCCTCCCTGTAAGTAAAGGGTCATTTATGAGGAAAACAGCCCTTTTTTATTTGATTTGATTCTTCTAATTTGTTTCGTTCTTTATTAAAAGCTTTTTAAATGTTCAAAAAACCCAATAATGGAAGTGTACATAATTGGTTACTATGATCTGTCCATATTTGGATTTTTCTGTTGGTGAGGGGAGGAAATAACCCCGAACAAGTGTATTTTGACACAAAAATATGTCCCTCTGAAAATAAAAATTGACGTGTTTCAGGATTTTTGGTAAGGGTACAAATAAACGAAATTAATCAGGGTGGCTCGTTTTAATTGCAATGCACTTTATTTTGTTTTTCTTACATTTGGTTATACTTTCTGTTTCAAAAAGCCTTTAGGTTAAATTTAACTCTAGGTGTGCGTAGAAGATTATTTTTTTAACTAGTAAAACGGTTTTAAATTGTACTTAACTAAATTACGTTAATTTATTACCACAAGTTAAAAAGATTAAACCATTGAATTTGGTATATTACTTCCCCCAGTTATAGAGACTGTCCATGGATGAGGTTAAAAGAGGACAAATGGACCAAAATTTTTATTTTAAAAAAAAGTCATTCTTCATAAAAATTTTTGCTTGTTAAAAAAAAAGGTTTACGAAGAGAAAATGTTGATTTTGTATAAAGGGTTTGCAAAAACTTTAAAACATGATTTTTCTCCAAGAGTAAACTACCTCTATTTTTCATTTTTAGGCAAAATATCATTTAGAAAATTTATTTAGAATAGCATTTTGAATGACTCTATTAATTTCACAGGGGTATCAAAACGTTACATGAAACTGATTTTGGACATTTGGAAAATTAGTTATTTTAATAATTTGTTTTTCAAACAGCTGCTTTTTACAATATCCTACACTACATAATTTTTCAGCTATAAACGCATGTGGTCAAGGCTTCTTTTCCGAATTATGGAGTTCAAAAAATTTTTGTATTATTGTGGGTATCAATTAGAAACATTATTCCAAATAAATTTTTCTAATCATATTTTGCCTAAAAATAAAAAAAAGGTAATTTACTCTTGAAGAAAAATCATATTTTTAAATTTTTGGGAACCCTGTATACACAATCAACATTTTCTCTTCCTAAATCCTATATTTTTAAAGCAACTTTTAGAGCTAATGTCGTTTTAGGCAAAACAAGTAAAGCAATATGCTTATCATCTTATCGTTTCTAACAAGTTCTTACCTATAGTATTGCGTTTTCTTTGGACCTGGTGCAAAACCAATCTCGGGAGGTGTACCAGGTTGAATATAAACAGTCTTTTGAGGTACAGCTGGAGTTGCTATAACAACATCTGTATACGTTGACGCGGTTACTGGCCTTGGCTTACAAACCACGGGTTTAGGAACTGGAGTAATTTTTTCTATTGGCTCAAATTTGGGTCTTGGTGGTCCCTCTATTGTTGGAGGTCTATCGAATTCTGAGGGTGGCGTAGGTGTAACTTTTTCTTGCCGGTAGTGCTGCTGGGTGGAGGTAAGTACCGGTCGTACTGGCTTATATTGTTTTTCAGTTTGTGTCCAAATTGGGGGCACTCTTCCTTCCAAATCACTTGTGTAGTTGTTTTCCCTAAAATCACTCCTCATGAATTTAGATTCCATATGACTCTCTTTTTGATGCTCTTCTGTAAATTCCTGTGTTGTTCGACTGGTAATAATAGGGGTGGCTATAAATTCCTTAAATAAATAAAAATAATAAGATTAGTACACTATGTCATTGTTTGTTGTGAAATCAATTAGTTATTGCATAAAAAATAAGTGACGAAACAAAGTGATCGAATAGTACAAGATCAGGCTATAAAAATGGACCCCTCATCCGTTTTTCTGATTAAATAATTTTGTTTTAACGAGTTTAAGTGTTAAAGTTAAAAAATAAATAACAAAGGCTATTTTACTGTATAACTTGATATTAGTAATACAATTTAAACAAAATATTATTTGGCTTTTCTCCAGAATAAAATTTAAAAGTTTATTTAATATTTTAAGAAAATTAAAACTTTTTATACATTATGAAGAACAATTCTACTCTTCAATAATATAATAAAAGTTATTATTGCTTTAAAAGAAATAAAATAATGAATTATTCAATATTAAGTTACTTACGAATACAACAAAAGTTCATTGGCACTCGGTTGAAATCATTTTTATGCATCAAAATAAAATCTTAACAAGACGCCAGACGAGAACTGGGCCAATGTTTGCGTCTCAAAAATGTGGTAAATAGTTTACCAAAAATCTGGTAAACAGTTTACCTAAAAACTTATAAACTTGTTAGAAAACTGAAAAAAATTAAAAATGAAATGTCTGATGGACATTTTAGAGTTTGACATTACTTTTGAAAAAATTAACTGGTAAAAGATACACCTATTAGGTATCTTAACCAGATAAAAAGAATAAGTAAAAATGTTTAGCCATATAATAAAGTATTTTATGATTTTATTTGTTTTTCTGGGAGATTAAATTTAAACAAAATATTATTTGGCTTTTCTCCAGAATAAAATTTAAAAAGTTTATTTAATATTTTAAGAAAATTAAAACTTTTATACATTATGAAGAACAATTCTGCTCTTCAATAATATAATAAAAGTTATTATTGCTTTAAAAGAAATAAAATAATGAAATATTCAATATTAAGTTACTTACAATACAACAAAAGTTCATTGGCACTCGGTTTAAATCATTTTTATGCATCAAAATAAAATCTTAACAAGACGCCAGACGAGAACTTTGAACTTTTGTTGTATTGTAAGTAACTTAATATTGAATATTTCATTATTTTATTTCTTTTAAAGCAATAATAACTTTTTATTATATTATTGAAGAGCAGAATTGTTCTTCATAATGTATAAAAGTTTTAATTTTCTTAAAATATTAAATAAACTTTTAAATTTTATTCTGGAGAAAAGCCAAATAATATTTTGTTTAAATTTAATCTCCCAGAAAACAAATAAAACATAAAATACTTTATTATATGGCTAAACATTTTTACTATTCTTTTTATCTGGTTAAGATACTAATAGGTGTATCTTTTACCAGTTAATTTTCAAAGTAATGTCAAACTCTAAAATGTCCATCCAGACATTTCATTTTAATTTTTTTCAGTTTTCTAACTAAGTTTATAAGTTTTTGAGGTAAACTGTTACCAGATTTATTGTTATTTACCACACTTTTGAGACGCAAACATTGGCCCAGTTCTCGTCTGGCGTCTTATTAAGATTTTATTTTTGATGCATAAAAATGATTTCAACCGAGTGCCAATGAACTTTTGTTGTATTGTAAGTAACTTAATATTGAATATTTCATTATTTTATTTCTTTTAAAGCAATAATAACTTTTATTATATTATTGAAGAGCAGAATTGTTCTTCATAATGTATAAAAGTTTTAATTTTCTTAAATATTAAATAAACTTTTAAATTTTATTCTGGAGAAAAGCCAAATAATATTTTGTTTAAATTTAATCTCCCAGAAAACAAATAAAACATAAAATACTTTATTATATGGCTAAACATTTTTACTATTCTTTTTATCTGGTTAAGATACCTAATAGGTGTATCTTTTACCAGTTAATTTTTCAAAAGTAATGTCAAACTCTAAAATGTCCATCAGACATTTCATTTTTAATTTTTTCAGTTTTCTAACAAGTTTATAAGTTTTTAGGTAAACTGTTTTACCAGATTTTTGGTAAACTATTTACCACATTTTTGAGACGCAAACATTGGCCCAGTTCTCGTCTGGCGTCTTGTTAAGATTTTATTTTGATGCATAAAAATGATTTCAACCGAGTGCCAATGAACTTTTGTTGTATTGTAAGTAACTTAATATTGAATATTTCATTATTTTATTTCTTTTAAAGCAATAATAACTTTTATTATATTATTGAAGAGCAGAATTATTCTTCATAATGTATAAAAGTTTTTAATTTTCTTAAAATATTAAATAAACTTTTAAATTTTATTCTGGAGAAAAGCCAAATAATATTTTGTTTAAATTTAATCTCCCAGAAAACAAATAAAACATAAAATTAGTAATACAAACTGCCAAAAAATGGTTTCTATTTATTTACGCGAAAACGGTACATTAAAGAAATAAAAGTTAAGAAATCAAATTTGTTCTAAACCAAACTCAAATTTAAAATGGATTTTTTCAATTTAGAAAAATGCAGTGGCGTACCATTTTTTTCTTGAGTCATGAGACTTTAAATCGCGCCAACTCTAACTTAGCCCATGATATTAAAAGCCAACCCTACACCATTGGATTCCTAATAAAAAATATATTTTTACATAGTTTGTTTTTTTTTAATACATGACGGTATATACATACCCCTAAGTTACCTGTTTACACCTTATTGGCATGTATTATGCCCAAGAAAAAGGTAGCCAACCCTGTTGTGGCATTATCTACATAATATAAACTTTTCATTTAAATAAATTTTTAAAAAATGTGACGGTATTCATGTTCAAAATTTTAATTATAATTTTTTTAATTACATTGTATCCGCCCAAGACATTGTTTGCCAACTCCCCAGAAATTATTTTATTACTAACTTTATGGTTTAAAAAAATGCCTCAGAAAAAAGGATTAGGGGTCCATATATATCGGTGTATTCGAGTTGCTAGAGTAGATTGTTGAATTGCTAGACGGACATAGTTAAGTTGCTTGGCAGGGACATGGTGGAGTTCCTAGACTTAACCCAGACGTGACCTCACTGTCGTTGATAATATTTTCAAATCGTTATATCGTGACCGCCAGGGTTACGTTCACAAATCATTACATTAAGTACACATTTCTTACATTTTTGTTACAGAGGTCGTTCCTAAATGTATTATTTATTACACTGCTTTCTGTCTTTCGGCGTTTAAAAATAGTCTGGGAATGTAACTCTGCATTACATTCTTTACCGTGCTCACGAGCGCGGTAACAATTAACCGATTTTGCGCATTTCATTTTTCTCTCTTACGAGAATCGAAAACAAACAAAATTTTCACAATTATTAGATTAAAAAGTTTTTAAAAAGAAACAAAAAAATATTTTGCTAATGCTACCTAATATGGTTGTCAGAACAACTTTGTTCAATTTTAGACTCTTTTTATTTAGGAACTATTTTTTCTTCAAACCACAAAATAACTACAACATTTTTCAAATTCAAAATGAGGATATATTTATACAAACATACAGGTTTTTAAATTAAGGTGCAAATTACTATTGCATTAATAAGTATTAATTTGTTTATAAATTGATTTATATATCAAAAGTTTAATTTATATTAGTTTATAAATAAATAAATAAACAACTTTAAATATTTTACGTCACATGCCAGGTTACAAGTGATATTCACATTGCATTTTCCGAGTAGCGTTCAAAAATTGCTTTTACAATGTAATACACTTCAAATGTCATTTAGATTCCATTAGAGAGTACAAAGATTACTTTACATTTTATTTATAAACGCACTCCAAAAAATATTAAACCATATGTTTTTTTTTAATTTTTGATTTCTTAAAAAAATACTTTTGACAAAAATCTTTGCATACAGCAAAACTTACAAAACATTGATTAAAATTTGAATAAACCATAGCGTATAAGAGGTAGGTGCAAATTAACAGACAACACAAGAGAAAACTACCTTTATTTTTGAACTTACAGCAAAATATTATTTGAAAAACTTATTTAGAATTAAAAGTTATGTCATATTTTGTAAGCAGAGCCTTCTATTAAAAAATTGGAAAAAAAACTTACTTTTCCAACTTACCCCGTATAGGGATTAGATCGAACTAAATTAACTGCCGTGAATTATCCCTATCACCCTTAAATTTCAATAAAATATTAAAGCTTTGTTATTCTTAAAGCATTGAGGTTTATTTAGGATCAATTTAACAAACGTAAATTCTTGGTAAATTTTTGCTTTTTTGTGGTTCAATAAGGCCAAAACTTAAAAGCCCCTTTAGATTTATGTTCCACGTAATTTTTGCCTTATAAAAAACAACTTAACTTTTAAAAAATATAAATTCATTTTCATGATTTTTTTACTATGTTCAAAAATTAAAGTTTATTGGAATTATGGCAATGGCAAAAGGTTTATAGAATTTAAAAAATATATATTTTATGATTGATCTAAATAAATACAAACATATGATCATAAATTTAAAAATGCAAAGACGTCTTTTATAAGGCAAACACGATGTGGCACATTAATCTAAAGAGAGTTTTAGGTTTTGACCTTATTGAACAACACAAAAGCAAAAATGTATGTTTGTTTTTTTAATTGATCCAAATGTACCTAAATACTTTAAGAATAACAAAGTTTTAATTTTTTCGAAATTTAGAGACAAAAGGGATAATTTACGATAGGTAATTTAATTCAATCTAACCTCTATACGGGGTAAGTTTGAAAAGTTTTTTTTCAATTTTCTTATAGGAGGCTCTGCTTTTAACAAATTATCCAAATAATGTTTTTCTCTAAGTTTAAAATAAAGGTGGTTTTCTCTTGTGTCATATTCGTTAATTTGCACCTACCTCGTATACATTATGGTTTATTTAAATTTTGATTAGTGTTTTGGGTGTTACGCTATATGCAGAGATTTTTATCAGGAATAATTTTTTTGAGAAATCAAAAATAAAAATGTTTCGAATACCGTGGAAAATACGCCAGTCGTGACCTTACTACAGTCAGGTAAAAATCGGCGGGCAAACTTTTGACACCAAATTGTGTTTGTAACTGGGGTAATCGAAGGATCAAATTATGTTAGAAGAAATTTCTAGACCGCGCTGTAAAGCAGGTAGGTACGGCGCCCGACAGGGTAATGAAAACTGTTTTAGGGAATTACAAATGGTTAGTTCTGGTAAGCAAATCCTTATGTTTAATTCCTTAATTAAACCTAAGACTAATATACACTTACGAATTGTCAGTTCTGGTAAGCAAGTCCATTTTTTTTAGTTTCTTAATTAAACCCAAGACTACAATAATAATACATAATAAAAAGATATACATTATTTATTAAAATAAGTGGATTTTAATGCAAAATAAACTAACCAGAACTAACCAGAACTAACCAAAACAGAAAAAAATTATATAAAGCATTTGTTTTACAAGATATTTTATTGCATAAGGTGTTGTGTTTATTACCGTCTAGGAACTCAACAATCTTTTCTAGCAACTTATTCATCTAAGACTAACAACTCAACAATCTCAAATTCAACATTTCATTTTCATCTTATCACCCTCTAGCAACTCGAGTACACCTATTTATATAGCCGGGATCTTAGACTATAATGGGACCTTTATATAAAAATATTATAAATTAAAAAGAAACATATACGTGCATAAAACATATTAGAAACACATAGAGCACCTATTTAAATTAATGATCAAGTATTTGATATTTTTATTAGTAAAATTAATTACCTATCAATTTTTAAGTGTGCTAAATAAATAAAAAAATTAATTAGCCTACAGCCATTAAAATATTTGCCTCTGTATAATTCTTACACTAGAAAATTCAGGATTGTTATTGAAAAAAAGTGTTTTAGTTTACGTTTTACTACTTGTTAAATTGTACAGTTGGTTGGGGGTAAAATATAACGTATATTAACAAATTCCTGGATAAGCCAGTTTAAAAGTAGCTTAAAGTTAAAATAGCATCAATCAAAATTAGCTTCTGAATTATCAGCTTTCAAGCCATACAGTAGCAATTGCAAAAAAATAACTATTGCAAAACACATTACAATCCAAGGTATTTAACACAAGCCAACCTTCTTAGCTGAAGACACTGATGACTGGTGATGCTTCTTAACAGGAAATTTGGAAACTTTAGGTTTAGGAGTAAGGACTTGTTGAGTAGAAGACGAACTTTCATAGGTTTTTTGGCTTGAAAGAGACATATGTTTGGATTCTGTTCTTTCTTCCTTAAAATGTTCAGTTTTTATTATTCTTTGTTGAAATGGTTCATCCGTATCAGCCATGTAGCCATCTATAAGAACTTTCTTTTTAGCTTTAGGAGAATCGGGTTTTTCTCAGGGTAGATGTAAGTAGGAGGGCTAGCTGGCTTAATTTTAGGTGGCGATGCCTCCCTTCTAACTTGTTCAAAGTGCTTAGTCATCTTTTAATTTGAGAAGCATCCTTCTTTTTCCTAAATTCCTCAAAATTTACCTGAGGTCTTGGAGGACCTTGAAACTGAGGTGGCTGTTCAAACCTCGAAGGTGGAAGTGGTTCGGGCTCTTGGGATCTTGACCTACCTGTGGATATAAGTTTGGGGGATTTACTCGTCTATAGCGTGGTTCATCGGTATCGCTTATTGAAGGTTTCCATTTGGGAGGTATTCTTACTGACTCAAAGTCACTTTCATAATCGCTATCGGTAAATCTTCCCTTAATAAATTTAGAAGGAGTTGGTGGTGGTCCCGTTTTCTGGGGTTTGGCTCTTTCAGGTTCAGGTTTAAATGGAAAAGGTTCCAGTTCTGGAAACTTTTCAAATGGAACGTAAGGTAATTCAATGGGTGGCTTTTTAAATTTTGGTTCCACAACTTTAAAGGGCCTGGCCGGTACTGGAGGTGGTTGAGGAATTTCCTTTTCGGCGGTAATGGCGGCGGTGGGATCGTTCTTACAGCACAAGGTGGAACTTTAGTAGGTCCTCTCTGTAGATCCTTATTTAGCTCCTGCTCAATAGTTTCGACATAGGAGCGCCGCCTCTCCTTTGGAGGTTCTGCGTAACCGATTTCAGGTGGTGGTCCTGGTTCCAAAATTACCTCATCTGTAATATCTTGAACGGAAACAGGTCTTATAGTTAACGTATCAATATTGGGATAGGGCTTTGGAGGTGGAGCTACATATTCTTGAACAGGTTGTGGTGGTGGCCAGCATTTTTGTGAAGGTCTTAGATTGCTTTCCTCGATAATATGTTCTGATTTAGAGCTTGAAAACGATTCAATATTTTGATCTTTGACAGTAGTCTCTAGTCGTGTTACCTCACCTATGTAATGTGGTACTAGTACCGGAGTTTTGTCAGAAACAGTTCTACTTTCTTGTACGATTTTTTGTGAACTTATTTCGACGGGAGTCCATTTCTTTTCCAAAGTGCTCTGGGTGCTCCATGTTGGTGTTATTTTAGGTTCCTTCATCTGTGTTTGAGCCCAAGATTTTTCAACTTGAGTATCAGAAAACTTATGAGCCCATTGTTTTTCCATTTGAATACCTTCTAATGAAGGTTCCCCAAGTCCGGACAAGGCAGATAGTGGACGGCTGTAACTTTGCCTTTCTATGGAATATGAAGATGAGGCCACTGAAGCTGGTCGTTCAAAGGCGTCCTGTTTACTTGGCCAAAGTTTATGTGTTGATGGTATTTCTGGTGTCTTGCTTACAAATGCTGGCGATGAACTCGATTCATAGGTGCGAACATAGGAAGATGAAGAAGTTTGGTAGGAAGATGTCTGGTGAGATTGTTCAGAAAACTCTTTCTTTTCTTGAGATCTTTCTTGAGGAATAAATGATTTTAAAGGTGGAGGTACAGGAAAAATCTTAACTCCTCCTTGAGGAATTTCATGTGCAGGCAGTTCCTTTGAACTTTCAGATATCTTCTGAACACGATCAAAAACGGTATCTTTTTTAAAGCTTGTTTCTTGTTTTGGCGCATAGCATATTTCAGCTGGTGGTTCAGGTTTTATATCCAATGTTTTAATACATTCGGTTGAAACATTTTTATACTCTTGAGGTTCAGAAATATGTTGGGAAGATGAAAATGAAGTATACTCTTGAATAGAAGGTTTTGGTTCTTCATGTGTTTTGCATGTTTGCTTCTGGGTTGAAGAAGAAACACTTTTGTATTCGTGTGCTATTGGAGAAGGCTTAATTTCCTTAGTTATTTCTTTGGTAGACGCAAAGGATTTAAACTCCAGCGTAATAGGCATTGTTGAAATTTTTTCATGAGATTTAATTTGTGTAAATGGTTTTGCTGGCAAATCTGCCTTGCCCAAAACGTCAGTGTTACTTTTAAACTCAGAATCAACTATGGAGAATTTTTGGTAAAGTTCAGGTTTTATTGGTTGTATCGGTTCAAAGGATGGTTCTTTTGGAGGGGGAGCAGTGTCTCCTTCTTTAATTTTTTAACAAAATATTGCAAAGATGACTCTTTAGAAATTGAACTGCTTTCAATACCTCCCTCTTCTGTTATGACTTTCTTTTCTTCAATTATTTCCTGCTTGCCATCTGATCCCAATCCGTGACATACTTCATAATCGGTATGTTTTTCATAGGTTGGAGTTTTTTTCGATGGGTTTGGGAAGAGGAATGTCGGGCATTTTATGTTCTAGTTTAAATGTTTGGGATTGTTGGGAAGTCTTTTGTTCGGAAGTGGTGGTAAACTCAGATTTAGCGCTGTAGGATTTTGAAATATCAGTACTTATTGGAACCATTTCCACCTTAGCCGGCGCTTTTGGCGCCGTAGTACTTATTGTTGATGTAGTCTTGTCAGTAGTTGAGGCCTAGGAAATGATTAAAAGAGAAAAGATATAGTTCACTCTGCGGCAAAAAAACCTAAAATACAAAAATCCAACTACATAGTTTTTTACTTACAAGAGTTTCATGCTTTTTGACGTCTTCAAATACAACTGTTTTGACTACTTCTAACATGGTGTCAGGTGTTGGTTCATATACTGCAATATCAGCTATACTTTGTGCTTCTCCTCCAGAATTAACAGCTCTTACCATATACCGCCCAGTATGTTGTAGGTTGGCTAACATAAAAATAATAATAATATAAGAAGATATAAATTTAAGAAAAAAGCAAATCCATTAAAATTACAAATAAATTAGTTTAAATAAAAATAAAAATCAAACCTTTATCTATAGTAAGAGTGTGACTCTGTCCCATAGATTTTATTTTAGCGTCAGTCCTCAATGCATCTTTAACAGGAACTCCATCTTTAAACCAAGATATTGTAGGTTCGGGAGTACCTGTTACTTCAACTTCCATAATTATGCGGTCATCCTTTTTAATAACTTGAGCTTGCAGACGACGGCCAAACACTGGTGGAAATATTGTTTCTAGAATTTATTAGGTTATGAAAAAAAATGCTTAAAATAATAAATGATAAAAACTTACTTCTTACTACCAAATCTGCAGTACTAACTGCGGTACCCGCTTCGTTAACAGCTGTACAACAATACCTTCCTGCGTCATTTACATTCGAATTTTTAATTTGAACTGTTGCTTTATTTAACTCAAATTTAATTTTAATTCTATCGCTATTATGCAATTCTTTTCCATCTTTTGTCCAACTAACATTGGGTGTGGGTTGTCCATCGAGAATACCTTCTAATATTACGTCCACGTCTTGGTCAATAATTTTTCCAATAACTGGAGATATCCATTTAGGTGGTCTGGTAATTCTCGTTGGTTTACTTATTATTTGATGTTCTTCAATAGCTTTACTGTGGGATATACTTGACGTATCTGCTTGATCTCCATAAATATATGTTTTTTCTGTTATGACAGGAGGAGCACTACCGATTTTATGATACTCCTCTATTTTTTGAGTTTTTTGAACTTGTGGACTTTCCTGATTAACTTGCCTATATGTTTGAGATTCTTGGGATAGAGTTTTGTGTTCTTCAACATGTGGTTCAGATGGCCCAATGGATGAAGAAATAATTTTATTCGAAGATGTGGTGGAAGACTTTGTTACTACCTCGCGGTTTACCGAATAAGAGGTCTCAACGTGTTGCTTCAGTTCGGTAGGAATTAAAGTTGTTAATTGAGGGTGTATTATTTGTTCAGGAAGTGCTATTTCTGAAGAAGACTGAACTGTGAGAGAAGCAGCACAACTAGCTTTGCCAGCTTCGTTTTCTGCGATACATGTAATGGTCCCTTCGTGCTCTTTTGTTAAATTTGGAATGCTTAATACTTGCCGCTCGCCGGATGTCGAAATCAAAATTCCCTCTCCAGAAATTGGATTTCCGTTAAACAACCATTTTATTTTTGGGGTTGGTTTACCAGCTACAATACACTCGAATTTTGTTGGTGTATCCACAAAAGCTACTCTATCATGGAATAATTCTTTAAATACTGGCGCAGCCTTAACTTCTTCGTATGGCTTCGCTGTTTCAGAAAGTTTGGATGATTTAACAATGAGTTGTGCAAAACATTTTGCCTCACCAGCAGGATTCGATGCTTTTACAGTATATACGCCTTTATCTTCAGGACGTACATTTTCGATTTCCAGTTTAAAGTTTCCTTCATCGTCAATTGTTGTCCTAAAGTGTTCGGTGTCTGTTAGAGGAATATTATTTAATAGCCATTTCAATTCTGGTACAGGAGTTCCAACTACGTTACCTAAAAAAGAACACAATAAATATAAATGTATAAGCTTGGTATAAAATAAGTTACCTTCAAAAATTACTTTATCATTTTCTGATACCAAAACATCTGTCAATAGTTTAACAAACTTGGGAGGTACTCCAGTCGGCTCCTCCGGTTTTTCAACTTGTTCTTTGGGTTCCACAGTTAATATACACTTACTAGAGGCTTCTCCGGCGGAGTTTAAAGCAACCTATTTATAAATTAAAAAAATATATACAGGGTGTTTTTTAACAACGGTACGAAACTTTAAGGTGTGATTCCTTATGTTATTTTATAACAAAAATATCCTATAAACATATGTCCGGAGTTGCTTTCTAACTAAGATACAGGGCGTTAAAATTAAAAAAAAAAACCTATTTTTTCCACATATTTTTAATATACTTAGGTCGGATGGATAAAAATTAGTACATTTATTTAAAGTAAAAAGGCGCGTATTTAGCTCTAACAAGATTGTTATGATTTGGTCCAGTGGCGATGGCGTCTTAGTGGGCGCCGCAACTTATTGAAGAAAAAGTACGCCACTGACTTTTTTTACGTTTTTATATTTTTTATAATTAGGCAAATAATAATACAACTTTTTAGTCTCCTATATTTTCTTCGTATCTCGCTTTGTTTTCCAGAAAAAAGATTAAAATCACTTTAAGTTAAAATAGAAATTATTTATAAACAGCATAGAATAAAATCCAAAATTAAAAAAATAAACTGTTTTGACCTTAGTAGAAAAGGAAAATGACAATTTTCGATAAAAGACACGACTTCATTTATTTTAAAGCAAATAATTGTTAATTTGTTACTTTTGTTTTTTTTTCATGTTGTCTATAGGTACTTTAAAAAAAAATTAAGTAACTTCAATCTTTATTTTATTAAAAACGAAGCGAGATACAGAAAAAAAAGAAGATACGTAAAAGTTGCTATACTAATTGTTTTAACATGAAAAAATATGAAAACGTCAAAACAAGTCAGTGGCGTACTTTTTTTCTTAAACATATAAGTTGCGGTGCCCACTGAGATGCCACTGGACCCAATAATAACAATATAGTTAAGGTTACATAAGCGCCTTTTTACTTTAAATAAATGTACCAAATTTTATCCAAATCGGTCAAAGCATATTAAAAATATTTAGAAAAACTGAACTTTTTTTAAATTTTAACGCTTTGTATCTCAGTGAAAATGAAACTCCGGACATATGTTTTAAAAACTTTTTTTTATAAAATAATATATGCAAACACACCTTGAAGTTTCGTACTACTTTTATAAATCACCCTGTATAATAACAAGAGTAAATTTGCTTGTTTAGCAAAAATTTCCTAAAGTTTGCCGTTCAGTAATTTTTAAAAAATTATTTCTTGCCAATAAAAAATATCCGTTTCAGTTAAGTACTTACTACTTTATATTCTCCAGCATCTTCAGGCAAAGCATCTTGGATTACAAGAGAACATCTGTCTCCTTGAAACAGGAGTTGAAAATCCGGCGATTCTTTCACCGGTCGTTCGTCATGGTACCAAATTACCTCAGGTTCTGGTTGACCAACTATTATACAGTCTAATCGTATTCTACTGCCTAAAAACATATGCTAAGCATTAAAAAAAATGGTATATTTTCTTAAAAGCGCCAGTTATAAATATAAAGTTAGTTTTCTGCGAGTACCCTTAGTTTTTTAGATTTAACCAAAAAACTGCATATTTATCCGTAATGGCTATACACACATTGGTAAATTTTATATTAAAATATCTATTTATTTGGGAGATTTTAATTTTAGGCCCCAAAAATTTAGGCATTTTAATTTAAAAAAAACACAGTTTTATCTAAAACAAGTCACCAATGACAATTTGAATTTTTAAAATATGTGCTTTTTAATTGTGTTGCTTCTTATTTTAAAATTAAAAATTGGAATTCCAAAAGTGATTTTTAATTATTGACATATTTGTTGTAAAAATAACTTTATATAACCGTTTTGTATGATTAACATTTAAAAGTAATCGGTTTTAATGAAGAAAAAACTTATTGAGTTTAAGGGTGATTAAACTATAAAGCTTTTCAGCTTTATAAGATAGCAAAATTAAGTTAAGTTAAAATTAATTACTGGAAAGAATAAATATTTAAAATAAATAATTTAATAGAAAGCAGTGCACTTTTTTATTTAAAATATGTACTAAGAAAATAAATAAAAATACAAATAGGAATAGTTAGTAACTAAAAATAGTTTTGTCTTTAATTAAAAATTCATATTGTGTTGGGGGTTTTTCAGTTTAGCATCAATTTCTTATTTAAAATCTACCGGCTGTAAAGTGTGCTATTTAAAGTGTTTATTTAAAAGGTAACAATGCCTTTAGATCCTACTGTGGTGGCAAGAAATGTAATGTTGATACAAGAGGGAAGAGAACATGTAACATAAAGCCTTTTTTATTTTTAAAATTAATGTAATATAAATGTTTTTTTTTATATAAAACCGTAGCCGATTAATGTAGGAGGTTTATTTAAAATTTAAAAACCCTTCTTAATTTTTTTGTTTAATCATCGGATATTGATGCTTAAAGAAAAAAGATCGTTTCTTATTCAAAGTTCAATATCTCAGCAAGTCGTATCGAACTTTAAAAAAATATAAATAAAGCTGCATGAATAAGTTATCCGATCTAAATAGTGGTTAAGTTGGAAAACATTTTTCCAAGTTCATAGACCAGGAAAAAAACCGAAAAAATTTGAAAAAAAAATGTTTTTGGTATTTATTAGTATTGCGTGGTAAACTTTGCTTAAAAAATTGTGTAATCATAAGACCTCAAAACTAGAAACTTAAGGCTCCTAAATATATTTTTTTAAATTTCAGTACGACCAGTTTTAAGCAAAATACAGTCACTTGAAAAACCTTAAAAAATTTGGTTTTTATTTTGTTTTCTTTAATTTTTTCACTAGTGCATTATATATTACCTTCACTGGCTGTAGTATTCTCCAATGGTAATTGAATAGACGGTTTAATAGGCTCGATATCACTGGCCATCTCGCTATCTGAGGTTTCGTTAGGCAGTCGCCCTTTCACTGATACACTACTATTTGATGAGGCTTCTCCAGCAATGTTTTTGGCATTTACTGTGTAAGTGCCGGCATCTTTGGGAAAGGCCTCATTAATTACCAGGGTAGCTTTATTTTGCTCGAAGTGTAACTGAAAAGAAAACAGGGAAAAATTAAGATTATAAATAATAAGTACTTAGCTAAAAAAACATAATATCATAACCTGTTTATAATAATTAAATAAATATTTTTAAAATAACTGGTTCATTTATCATTTGTTTAATTGGGTTCAATCTGGTGTAAAAATCTGTGTTTATATACCTACTACTAGCTTTTACCCGTGGCTTCGCATGCGTTAAATTTGGAGGGAAACAATTCTCCTTCCATATATTGTAAAGATTTTGGATATTATTATATACCTATCAACCTTCCCCTTGTATCACTTGATCTATTAAAAAGAAAAACCGCATCAAAATTTGCTGAATAGTGATAAGAAACTTAATTAAAAATTTTTGGTTCTCCCTGTATAATATTTTTCTAAAACTTAAAATATATTTTGCAAATCTTTATATTTAAGGAGTTTTGTAAACCTCTAGATGGTATAATAACGTAGAATGCATTTTAGTTTTAAGGCTTTTTTATTAAAACATCTTTTTGACCCACCCTGTGTGGCAATTCTATATTTTTTTATAAATCGTAGATACTTGTGCCCAATTTCTATAAACACTTTTTTGAAATTGCAATAGTAACATTAATATTGAATTTTAAACGTAAACTATTTTTTAAACACACTGTATATGCTTTTTTCATCATTTTCTCTATTAAAAAAACCGCATCAAAATCCGTTAAGTAACATTTTTAATGTTAACTTTTTTTTAAACACTCTGTATATGTTTTTTTTGATATTATTATACATATAAACTTTCTTCTAGAAGCAGTATATCTATTAAAAACCCGCATCATAATTCGTTGAATAATATCGAAATTTACATAAAAACTTTTAACACTCTGTATATTTACATAAAAACTATTTTTTTAAACTCTGTATATTTCTTTCCAGGCGTGTACCTAACAAAAGACCATCCAATAAATGAATCAATATAGAGCATATCTTCAACTCTGTATATGTTTTTTTGATAATATTATACATATAAACCTTTCCCTTGAATTACTCTAACTATTAACAAAACCGCATTAAAATCCCTTGAGAATAGTAACATCAATATTGGATTTTAAATGTAAACTATGTTTTGAAACACTCTGTATATGTTTTTTATATATATTATTATACATATCAACCTTTTTCTTGAATCACTCTTTCTAAAAAAAACCGCATCAAAATCCGTTGAGAATAGGAACGTCAATATCGAATTTTAAATGTAATTATTTTTTTAAACACTCTGTATATGTTTTTTTACAATATTATACATGTAAACCTTCCTCTTAAATCACTCTATCTATTAAAAAAAAACGCATTTGTTTTTTTGGATATCATTATACATACAAACTTTCCTCTTGAATCAGTATATCTATTTAAAAAAACGCGTCAAAATCCGTTGAAAATAGTAACGTCAATATCAAATTTTAAATGTAAACAATTTTTTTAAACCCTCTTTATTGATACATATAAACCTTCCTCTTGAATTACTGTATCTATTAAAAAAAAACCGCATTAAAATCTGTTGACAATAGTAACGCCAATTACACACATTGTACAAACAAACAAACCCAAAAACCCACAAACCCACAAAGTTACAAACTTTACCTCTTTATATATTAGTATAGATAAGTGGTATCCAGGGTGTACCACAACTTATCCGACAAACTTTAAAGGCTAATTCTACAATCAAAAATAAGAAAAAGATCTTCATATAAACATATGTCCCAAACGTCTTAGTTTTTGTACTACAGGGTTTTACAAATTTTAAAAATTATTGTTTTTTTATAATAACTTTTATACTAATTCAAATATTTCTACAAATTTTGTAGGACGCCTCCTATGCACCAAAAGATATTTTTTGGCATACACAAAAACATTTTTACCAGTTTTGTCCATGAGAGGTTTTAGGTAAATATATTTTAATAAAAAAATGGTATGCCATTGCATTTTTCTTAAATAAAAATATTTTTAAAATGCCCTTTTGTATTAATAATATTAAATTCTACGGTAAAAAATCAACTTTGTTATTTATTCTTTAATTAGATAGGGATTTGACTATGCCGAGAAATGGCTTTTATTTATTTACGCAAAAACCGTGCATCAAATAAAAAAAATCAAGAGATCAAATTTATTTTAAACTAAACGGACACTTTAAAAACTATTTTTATTAAAAAAATGCAGTGGCGTACAATGTTTTTGTTAAGAAATGTTTACCTTAAACCTCTCATGGAGGACACTATGGAATTTTTATTTGAGATCAATCTGTGATAATACTAAAATGGAACACAAGGGATACATCTTAATAAAGAAAAAACTATCTCGAGAAGCTTGTCTATAAATGTTTTTAAATTGATACGCCTTATTTGTATTAAAGAATAAAAGGTAAATTGCGGCATTTCATTTTAAATTTGTGGCGAGCTTGGTGCAGCGGTAACGTACCAGCCTCTCACCGCAGCGATCCGCGTTCGAATCTCGGTTCCCTCCACCGGATTTTTAATAGCTCGTCACCTCACAGATGGTAATGGCAAAGCGTCTGTGTAGTATTCTGTCAATCGTAGGTAGTAGTTATTTTAAAAAGGTGGCACTACCGCGTTGTCTAGAAGGTGCTGTGAAATGCAAAACTGCATGTTTCAGTGCTTGGATAACGTTGACGGAACAGAGTAAAAATTGGGTTAAGCATCTTAAGCATCTAATAACCCGGCACTTAAGGTTCACTGGTATTTAGCCATAAGCCTTCGTGAGATGTCACAAAGATAAAAAAAAGGTGTCTGCGATGAAAGGATTCTAAGTCATTTGTATACCTAATTGTCAAGGGTCTTACCAAGGTGATTTAAAAGGATATTTGCGGATTTCTTGAGCCACCGTTAGATCGAAGAAATTTTTTTAACTAGTCTGAAGATCTGACAGGTGTATTTTGGAGATTTCTTTTTAATTTTTAATATTGTGGTTTTTCTATAACATTTTTTACCTATTTGCCTATTTAGTTTGTGGCAAATTTCTAAAAATAAACACCTATTTCACATATATTATTTGCATTGTTTCCTAAGTGTCCGAAAAAATAAAACATTATATGAACGTTCATGTCCAAAATTAGGGAAAATATATTCTAACTTCGAACGACGATTTTTATTTTTTATTCATATCTCACTGACATATTTATAAATAGGTTATACATTTTGCTTGCTTGTTTATGGCTTTCATGCTAGTGAATCGCCAGCTCTCTCCCTTCCGATCATATAAGCGATGTCGCTTATAAGTTTTCCAGGACTTTGTCGTTGGAACTTCTGGATAGTCGAGCTTTGTAGCTCCCAGAAGTTCGTAGCACATGTCAATAACAAAACTATGAAATGCATAAATTGCGGCCATCTTCCCAAGAGCTGCTACTGGTATCGCGCATAACCGGTTTCTTTCAGTACTGACGTCACCCGCAGCGCCCGCCTCCATTCTCCGCCATACATTTTAATAAATTCGATAGCACTGACACTTTTTTATACCCAGAATAGTAGTCACGTTAGTACATTTAATATTGAGAAGAAATGTGAAATTTTGTACAAAGGGTTGGGCTTTTACAGTACAATTTTTTAAATATTGTTGTATGTTAAAGATTCTTTTTGTGCCAAACATTTTTGGGCCTAAGTTTACCACCCTAGCATTATTGCTCTTGTTTGAATGTATGGCTAAATTTAACCTCTTGTCTTGAGTTTTAGTAAGAATTAAAAGGTATTCTAAAAATTTTGTTTTATTAAAAACATCGTTTTGATTAAAAGCTTTTCATAATTAAGTGACCAAAAACATTACCAACAAAATTGTGGAAGATTTTTTATAAAAAAAAGAAAAAAATTAATTGTGAATTTAATTTTATTAAATAACACAGCGCCACAAAAAATAGAAGTTGGTGGTCCGAAAGACTAGACCATAGTATCTTTATGTTTTTGGGGTCGCTGAATCCGAAATGAAAGTCAGTTTGACCCCATTAGATCATAGTCAAGGTTATTTCAAGGTCAAATAATCAAAACTTATTGAAAAAGACCACTAACGTGGTACCTTAATGTTTCTGGGGTGGCTTAATCCGAATATGGGAGGGTAAATTTGACTACAGATTCGGATTAAAACCACAAGATATCATGATTTTGGTGGATCTACGAAAACTTCTGATGATTTGACCTTGATATGACCTTGAACCTAACCTCATTGAGTCAATTTGACCACGGATTCGAATTCAGCGACCCCGAAAACATAAATATACCATGATTCTGGTCTTTTTTCAATAAAATTTAATGGTTTGACCTTGAAATGTCCCTGACCACGACCTGATAGGATCAAAGTGACCACGGATTCGGATTCAGCGATTTTAGAAATATAAAAATATTACGATTGTGGTCCTTTTTTAATACATTTTGATGATCTGATCTTAAAAAGACCTTGACCCTGACCTGATAGGGTCAAACCAATCCCAGATTCGGATTCAGCGATACCAAAAACAAAAAGATACCATGGTCTGGTCTTTCGGACCTTCAACTTTTTTACTTGTTGAGGTGTGATTGACCTTAAAATGACCTTGACCCTGACCTGATAGGGTCAAACCGACCCTAGTTTCGGATTTAGTGATCCCAAAAACATAAAGATATCATGGTCTAGTCTTTCAGACCACCAACTTTTAGTTTTTTGTGGGGCTGTGTAATTGTTGCCTTAAAATACCTTTTATAGCAATTTACCTTTTTCTCAGGATCTATACTTAAAATATCTTATGTGTAAAAAAAATAACTTCTTTTATATTTTTTACTTTAGAGTTAAATATTAGCGATATGACCAGACATTAAAAGTCAGGAGGTCAAATTTGTTTAAAATTAGAACGTTTTACGTTTACTGGTTTCTTTAGATTTAGATAGTACATAGAAAGTAATACAAACAAGTTTTGACGTTTAAGGGAAACTTAAATAGTGTAGCTAGAGCCATGCAGTTTACTCATAATAAATATTATCAGATCTGAATAGCTGGTAGGTACCGAGTTTTAACAAAATATTCATACATATCAAAAATTATCGAAATAAATAAAAAATACGTTTATCGCTATGCCATCCTGTATCTTCCTAATTGTCAACTTGTGGATATAGGTATATTTTGTTAAATCTTAATTTTGGCATAATGACTCTGTGGTTTCTCTGTGTACCATTAATTAGCGAACACCCTGTTGTTACTTTTGGGCCATTACCCTTCAGTCTTCAGAAAGCTGAACAAAATTTTTAAAAACACAATTAATTTTATTAAGTAACGAGATCTTTAAATAAAACACATGGTTTCAAAAGCATTTTTGTCTCTGGAACAAGAATCCGTAGTTATTTTTGACACATCGCCATTAGGACTTCAGCAAATTGTTACAAAATTTAAAAAATGAAAAATTGATTTTTTTACATGCGGGTAACGAACAATGAAGTTTTAAATAATACTACTTTCTTTGACCATTTTTAAATAATAGCTCTAACTAACGGTTTAAGATAGTCACCAACGTCGTGTATCAGTTAAAAATAAAAGAAATTAAAGGTCGATTTATACATATCCGGGCCGTGTCCGTCCCGTGATATATCAGTGCCAGACAGAAAAAACAATGTATGTCTTATATAAAGATATTTATCCAAAGACGTTTCCCGGACGGGGCCCGTCAGTGCCCGGACAGAAATTAATCCAAACGATATTCTTGGTTTCGGCACTGACGGAGTACGGATCGGACACGGACTATTTCTTTGTATTTTCTGAATTCGCCTTTGGTTTCTCTATTTTTTCATACAGCGTAAACACTTTAACTTCTTTTCTTTCACCTCTTTGTTGTTGCTCTTTCTCTTCATCCAGTAATAAAGCCAATACGGCAAATTTTTTCTCTTCTACACACCGGAACACTGCCGCAACTACAGGATATTTATGAATATCACATAATAATACCCGCACCCGGAACTGCCACTAAATGGACACGGCCCGGATATGTATAAATCAACCTTTAAAGTTCCAGAAAGTAGCATTAATAAAACATTATGCATCACCTTTAAAGAAACAATTATGTTGTTAACCCTTCATTTAAATAGCATTTTTAAAACGTCATGTAAAATAAAAAGTAAGGGTAATTATTTAATGTATTCCACTAATTAATAAGTCTAATTTTTAACGCAACCGCAAAAAAAAGTTGTTTTTACTTAGAGATAAACAAGTTTGCATATTTGCGTTTTATTCTTTTCTTTTAATAATTTTTGATATAAACAAAAATACAGGATCTGTACGCAAACGTCAACTTACGTAGACACACTGTATTTTAAAAATATTTAAGAAGAATTTTAATGGACTTTGGGATTAAATTAAAGCTTTTATAAACATAACCTTGAAAACCACAAAAAAATGTGGGCAAAGGTGGGTGTCTGTGTTAAAAATAAGTTACAATAAATATTAACTTTCACCGGTTACAGGGTAATTCGAATTAAATCCTTATCATTGAAACTATGAAAACTTCACAACACAATACGAGCTTGGTTTAATTGCAGGCATAATTTACTTGATTTTATGACATTGGTGTTATGGTAGGTTTACGTCTGACATTTATGTCATGATATTTATGTCAGAAAGAAATTCTGGCTAATGTAAACAATACACAATTTTTATAAGACATACATTTTGACCGTTTACATTAGGCAGAATTTCTGGCCGACATAAATATCATGAACTACTTAACTAACAGAAAAAAAAGAAATACTATTCTAGTAAAAATCAAATATTTCATCCATAAAAAAATAATGATAATAAAGGTGTCGTGGAAAAGTGTCAATGTGAATGTGTAGTTATTATTTTGGGGTTCATTTTAAAGAAAAAGTAAAAAATTATGAACTGATTTTTAGTGTATTTTGAATACCCAGGTAAATCAAATAATAAAGTAAATTAGGCAAAGTATAATATTTACTTAAAGGTAATAAAATTCATTTTTTTGCCTTTCTCGATGCCGGCCGCGGCCGTCCCGTAATCAGCTTTTATAAAAATAAACTCCGATTTTGATAAAATTTGTCATACGGGGTTTTTGGGGAGCTGATCACGAATCTGAAATAATTTTTTTAGCGAAAACGTTTCGTTCTCGAGATATTTATCATCAGGCTTAAAATTTAAACTTATTTTATTTTTACTATGCATCCTCGTTTTTGCACACAATTCTTGATTTAAGGCACACAATATTTGATTTTCACCTTTGTAAAGTCTGTTTTTTTCACGTTTTTACATTATTTTTGCATTAAATTACATAGCTTTACACTGATTCATTTTAATTCCAGTGTGCCATGAAGCTCTATGTGTATGCAGAGTTGCGGCATTATCAAAGTAACGCTGTAAAGCTATGCAATTTATTGCAAAAATAATATAAAAACCTAGGATACCGGGGTTTTAAAACGTAAAAATCAAATATTGTGTGCCCCTTTAGCTTTAAATCAGGAATTGTGTGCAAAAAGAAGAAGGAGTGTAATAAAAATGGGATTAGTTTAAATTTTAAGTCTGATGATAAATATTTTGAGAACAAAATGTTTCCGCCAAAAAAAAAACAGATTTGAGATCACCGCCCCGAAAAACTCCCGTATACCAAATTTCATCAAAATCGGAGTTGACGCAAATTTCTAGAAAATTACCAAAAAATAATGACAATGAGTTCAATTATTAAAATTACAATTAAATGTTTTAATATAAGTATTTTTTTGGCAAGTTTTTACCTTAATTAATCAAACATTTAAAGGAAATGCACCTAACTAAAAATATAGATTAGCAGTTAAAAAACAATACAAATAAGTGATTATAGGTAGGACTTAGGTAATATAAAGGCACGAGCCTACTTAAGGGTTAACCATCTTTGTTATACTAGTAGTTTCTAGTTTCCATAACCCCAATTGTGTGGTTTAATTGAGCATTATCCTGTATATGGGGCTAGGCACTAAATATTTTTAAATGTCTATGTGACTTATGTTAAAAATGTAATTTGTAACTACTAAAGGACTTTCTTTAAACTTGGTCATAATAAATTAGTTTGCTCAGTACTTTTTATAGTTTTATCTTTTGTTGTTTTTACAAAACCAACACCAGACTTGAAAATAACACCCTGTACAGCTTTATTTACTACCGAGTTATACAAAATCTTCACATACTTTAAATAACACTTGAGCAAGATTTAAAAATACAGACATAATTCCTGCCAAGAAAAAAATAACTCAGAACAGAAATAGTTACAATTTGCCACAAATTGTATAGCGGTACATTAAACTTTGTTACATATGTCGCATTTTATCATTTTTTGGAATTGGGTATATTTTTACTTAGGTTATTTTGTGTGTTACAAAATGTTTAATGACCTTTTATTAATCAAATTTAAGTAAAAATTGCTAATGTCAATAATTTTTTTGGGTTTTATTAAACTTTGTGATTTGTTAAATTTAAAACATATTGCACTTCCCGGTATTACTGTTGTAGGTCATAAAAATTAAAAGTAAATTTACGTTTTACCACTAGTTTAGGTAAATATGAAAAAACAACACATTATAATATACTATGTATGTATATTTTATTAAATTGACAAAAACTGTTTTCTAGGAAATTAAATTTACCTTGTGGGCTTTTTATGGAATGGCCTAAATTATAAACGCTCTTAATATAAGATTATGTGTTTTTACAAAAATTCAAAGGCATCGTTGAATGTCAAATAATACTGTAACGTGAAAGTAGTTGTTTGTTTGGTTTTTAAACGTGAGGCCTTTTTGTTGCTCTTAATGTTTTTTGGTGTTTTTTCTTTTGTAACAGAATCCCCGGGAATACTACACTTCCCCGGAAAACATTTCTGAATTTAACACTGCTCAAAGGCTATTTTTATCGAGGAAACGCAAGAATGTTGCCAGTACATTTTTTACAAACATTTCCGTAAGGTGTTTTTTATCTTTGGACAATCCATGAAGGCTAAAAGCCTAAATAATATCGTACCGTGGGTGCAAGGTAAGAGGAAGTTTGTTGACACGGGACTTAAATACTTGTAGATTGAGGTCATGAAAGTACCTATAAAAAAGAGATAAATCCCACAGCTCGACAATGGGCGAGAGTATGAAGCCTTTCTGTAAGTAAAGGATCTTAATGAGACAAACAGATCTTCTTTGAATGGAATCAAAAATGCTAAGGGTTGTGGGGGAATTTTTAACGATCAAAAGGGTTTTAATTTCATAAAATTATTATTAATAGAGTTCTATCAAGTATCATATCAATTAAATTTGATTTGGGCAACTTTATAAAACAACAGTTAGGTATACTGTTATCGATGCAATGTTATAAAAATCTACACAGGTATGGAAATGATCCAGCCGACCATAGGAAATTACACAGTTTATTAAAGCAGTGGCAATATTCGAGGTGTGGTGTGCTCGAGTCATGTCGCCGTCCGACGAAAGGTGGAAGCGGTGCGCCGGCAGCCTGATCTCGTTTGACGCCAATTAGCGCGATCGTTGCAGAGGCAAATTGTAGCAGAGTACATAGTAGATCAATGACGAGGATTAAATGCATGCATTCTCTATAGTCGGCCTTTCTATTTTCATACCGGTAGAGTTAAAAGACTGCGTTAAAATTATTTAAGCTTTAGTTAGGCATAACTAATAAAACTAAAGTAGTGTAAGGCCAATTTATTTATTTTTTTAGGATAATAACGTACTGTTGGTGTCTTAAGCGAGGTTAAAGGAAGTTTGATAACACGGGACATAGAAACTTGAAGATTTGGAAGAGAAACCACACCAACAGCAGGTTCCACAATCTAGAAACCCTGGGGATAAAAACCAACAAAAAGTTCGAGACCTGTCCAGTTGGACCGTATATAGATTCATACGTGCAGTATTACTGGACAATTCCTTGGAGTAGAAGCCATGAATGTACCTATAAAAGAGCGATAGAATCCCAACTGTCTTTCAGTAATTAAAAGATCATTAATAAGACGAACATTTCTTCCTTAAATGGAGTCAATAATTGTGGTTTTGCCTTTTCCTAGTTACGCCAATGCATATACGTTACATCGGTAACGTATTCTAACGTTATACATGCTACATATAACCAATACATCTCTAGTATCGTCAACTACCGTATCAGTAATGTCATTCAGAATTACGATCAGAAAGCTCGGGAAGTTTAACTACTAGCCTATTGAGGAAATCGTTTAGGTCAATAAGGTCTACTAAGCTTAAATAAAATAATATTACTACATAATCATTAGAAAAAAATTAACCGACTGTAAAAAAATTAGTAAAGTCACTAAAAAGTTAATATTAATAAAAAAATAATAAAAACAGTCGATAAATCGTTGCATGCATATTGCATAAAAGTATAAAATATTTTGTTTATTTAGTTATTAAAATTGGATAATTACGCCCATAGGTAAATGTTATTACCCGACTTCTTTTTTTTATTTTTTAAAATTATTTTTAACTTTTTAATGACCTTTTTTTTGAAGTCAGCTTAATTTTTTTAACTATTATTTTTAGCTTTTAAGTTTATTTTTGTTTTCAATTAAATAGGTAAATATACACTACTAGTACCCCTTTTAGCGGTTAGCTGCAGCTTCTATCGATTTATAAGCTTTTCACAGCAATTAAGATTTAATTAGGGAATTAAAAAAAAAGATTTAACTAAACATGACCCCCACCTATACTTTGTCTTTAGTTCCTTATATTGTCTATCAAAAGCTTATAAATCGATACACAGGGGGCTGCAATAAATCGATACACACGGGGCTGCAGCTAACCGCTTGTAGATTGGTAGAATACATTATATCTGTTAAAAGCCTATAAATCGTTACACGCGGGGCTGCAACAAGTCGATACACACGGGGCTGCAGCTATCTGCTTGTCTTTTAGTTCGGTAAAAAGGGTTAGTTTTACCCCAAGGTTGTCGATTCTCAATGCGCCCTGGATCATTCCTACGTATGGCAGAGAGAAAAAAATAGATCTAGTACCTTTCTCTCTCGCGATCCCCACTTTATTTTTTATGGGACCACCGCGGAAGTGCACTCTTTCAAATAAAAAATGAGTTTTAGAATTGGTCTACAAATACTAGAGAAATCGCGTAACATAAGCGGCGAATTAAAAACCTCCTCGTTTTTGAAGTCGGGTAAAAATATAAATAGCTAACAATGAGATCTTTAAAGCTACGCGTCTACTAGAGATGGACGGGCGGACGGGCCGAGCCGCTGCGCTGGTGTGTTGTCTCCGTTGGAAATAAATCAGAGTGCCTCCATTACAGGCGCTTCGCATTGGAGCAACCGGCAAAGGATTTACGTGGTAAGGTCGGCTATTATAAAGGTGTCGGTAAATAAATCTTAGGATTAAACTGAATAATAAAAATTTTAAAAATTAAAGCTATTTTTTTCTAAAACACTTCTTTATCTTAGGTTTAAGCGGTACCGGAGTACCGATTACGAAATCTCGATTTTAAACACAAGTTTTACAGATTTTAAATTTTAAATCTTTAGTTCAATCCTAAGATTTATTTACCGACACTTTTATAATAGCCGGCCGAGTAGCCGGCCTAAAAATGTTCCGTCCGCCCCGCCCGCCCGTCCCTAATGGACGCGTACCTTAATAGGTACAAGGTAAGAAACACATTAATACTTGAATATATTTTTTAATAACTACACGTAATATTTTATTTACCTTAATCCAGTAAAATAAAAGAAGAAACAAAAAATAAAATTCCAAGGTAAGGCACGTAGTCTTCCAAATAAAAATAGCTCTCGTGCAAATTGCAGGGCATTTTTATACTATGTAGCACTATTGCAAATAATATTTAAATGCGGAATACATCAAATATACCAAAAAAAAAACATAATACATATTCACAACACTATTGCACACATTTCAATTAAAACGAACATTGGTTTGGTTTGACCCGGTAAAAAACAGAAATATCTTTAAAGCCAAGATTGTGCCAATAGACTAGAAGCAGCCAAAAATAATTATATTTTATAATTGTAATACTTAATAAATTTGAAATGCTAAGCCTTTTCAAATTTAAGTATAACCCTAATATTTTAGAAGCCAAAACTATGCTATTGATGGTTTTATTGTTTAAATAATTTTAAAAAACTTTTAGGAAAGTGTAAAAAATTATATTTTTTTACTTACCTAATGCCTGTGCGATTTTAAGAAATACATTTACAGGCGATAAAAAAAATAGCTTATTTTAAAATAATTAAAAATAAATAATTTATACAGCGTGTCTACTTAGGTTCGCACCATATGGAAAACTTGGTTATTATTAATTTTATGAAAAAAGTTATTCTTTATAAAAAGTTCTGTATGCTCTAAAACCCAAAATGCAATTTAATTTTTTGCCGTGGTTTACGAGGTATGTCAAAAAATATAAATTTTGCTCAAAGGAAAGTTTTTAAATTGAATTATTCGTTAAATGAAAGACTACAGATAGTAACGGTATATTACAAGTGTGGGATAAATGCCAGTGAAGCAAAAGGAAGATAAATTGTAATTTTTAAAGAAATAAAAATTATTATCGTGAAGTATCAGGTAATCCCCTCCATTACCTGTATTTCATATTGAGATATTTAATTATATAAGCCAAAAATATGACCTTTTAAGCGCCAATAATTTAAAAATAGTAAAATATAAACATGTAGTATCCTTAATAAAAAAACACTTAGAATTGACCACAGAATTCAAAAATATAATTAGCAATATGGTGTTCCATTAAAATAATATAACATTTATGGCGTAAGTCTTTTTGTTTTTCATGCAATTGTTCTTTTAATACGATTTTTAAATTCTCCGAGCTAAAATACATCGACTGGCTTTTTTGAATTTCTTCAAAAATATGGAGAAAGTTAAAAAATATGCCATTTTTCCTCTTAAATGAAATTCCTGTACAAACTTTAATTTTTATTGTTAACGCATAAAAAATAAAAAAAGAGTTTTTCTTGAAAATGAACATGTTTGCATATTTGAATGGTATTTTTAATCCTTAACAACTTTAAAAAAAATTCGATACCTATTATGAAATATAAAGGTTGTTTCCTCTTGAGGAAAATTCACATTTCTTAAGATACCTCGTATACCACTGCAAAAATTATTTTCTGATAATTGTATTTTAGATTTTAGATCATCAGAACTTTTTATAAGAAATTACTATTTTTCGTAACATTAATAAAAAAATAGTTTTCCATAAAGTGCAAACTTAAATAGACAATAATTACCTTTATCCAATAAAGTAATCCTAAGGCCAATACAAATATAAAACATATCGACTCTTCAAAGCGCCATCCCTTTGATTAATAAAAACAACTATAAATTTTACAAACAAGCACAAAATAATAAAAAAACGTGTCTACTATACAGACAAAATAAACATAAATGACCCCGGGTGTTTCATCTCGGAAAAGCTAAAAATAAGATAAATACTTTTAGCACTGATTTGCTCAGAAACAATACCTTTAATTAAGTGTAATAGCCAAAGTGACATACCAAAATTATAAATATTCTTTTATAAAAATAAATGAGATTTAAATGTCAACTAAATTAGAAACGTAGTAAAAATGGTAATAAGGACACCGTAAAAGAGTCAAATAAACATATTAAAATTAGGGATCAAGTCATGAGACAGATTCTCGTCTTTCTTCTCGACCTTGGTCTTATCTCGTCGAGAAGGAAGGTTTGTCTCAACTTTTGTTATCTCGTTGATACAAAGGACTGACTTTCCTTTAATTTAAAGACTTGGAATAAGAAGAGATAACGCCTTTTCCTAGCTTAACATCTTATGTTTCTCCCAAAATATATATTTTTTTTTGCAACTAGAAAATGTGACACACAATGACCATAAAATTATAAGCTAATACAAAAATAGGATTTTATATATAAAAAATTTCAAATTACATATAATATTTAGTATCCATGATTATATCAGAAATTTTTGTAAATTATAGAAATAAATATGTATATTGGTTGCTTTTATATTAATTTTTGGTGATTTTAAAAAACTACATGGAAACACAGGAAATGAAGCTCAAAAAAGTTAAAACCTGGCATGGCTTAATTTAAAATTTGAAAAAAGGTAGGGAATAGCCCAACGATTAAAATCTATATCGAACCGAAGGACGTCAAAACCCTGGGGGTAAAAATTGTTTATTACATTTTGACAACAGAAATTAATAAAAAGTGATTCTTAGCGAAAAATGTTGTATACATTTTTTTAAAAACTAATATTTGTTAAGTTATTTGAGAGTAAAAGTAACAATTTTTCGACGAAAAAATCGATCGGTTAATGGGTCTTTCGCAAACTTGTAGGTTTATAAAAGACAAATAAAACTCTTTCATTATAATTTTTCTACGGCTAATACGAACTGAGATACAAAGTGGTAATTGTTAGCTTTTTTTCGTCAAATGGAAAATTTGATAGATTTAAAATCAAATAGCGGGAAAATGCTGCATTTTTCGAGGAAAATATATCAAATCTTTTTAAACCTCATAATCAGACTTTTCCTAAAAAGGTCTCTAGCATTAAAATTTAGTGAGTTATAATAAAAATAAGGTCAGTAACTATTTTTTTTACGTAAAAGTCAATAAAACAACGCCCCAACTACCTCCGTAATTAAAGTTGACCTTTACTCTTTTACAATTTTATTTAAAAATGTATTAATAATACGTCCTAAAAGTTTAACCAATTTAAAATGCTTAATATTAGGTAAATTATTATGCTTTGAATTCGCCCATTCCAATTTTTCAAAGAAAAATTGATTGGTTTTTTAACGTATCTTCTTCATTTTTAATGATATAAAATGATTTTTGTAGGGTTTTTTAAGAACTGCGAGGCTCTGTAAGTGGAATTCCTTAAGATCCATTGAATTTTTATTAGGGTGAGTTTAAAGTGCTTAAAAAGGTTGTGCTCATTCGTAAATAGAGGTTTTTAACGACTACATCTCGCCAAATATTTACTTTACAGAAAATCTACGCATAAAGAAATTTTCTTTTAAGAATTAAATTTTTAATATTTTCTTTCCATATCTCTAGTATTTTTGGAGTTATTTAAAAGAAAAGGGTGAAAAATATAAATATATATATATATATATATATATATATATATATATATATATATATATATATATATATATATATATATATATATATATATATATATATTAATATTAATTAGGGGGCAGTTAAGTGGTTGTCCTAATTAACTTTTTTGGGAAAAAATTAGTGTAACCTTATTTTTACCATAACTCATTTAATTTTTATGCTAGAAATTTCTTTTTTTAGGAAAGGTCTAATTAGGTACTTTAAAAAAGATTTTATGAGTTATCCTTAAAATATGCAGCGCTTTCCCGTTATTTCACTTTAAATCTATCAAATTTTACATTTAAGGAAAAATCTGACCAATAACACTCCACATCTCGGTTCGTATGGGTCGTAGAAAAATTATCATAAAACAGTTTTGTTTATCTTTTTCCAATTTTACTTTTTACAGTTTTTTTAATTACATGTATAATTTTTGAGTTATTTGCGAAAACCTATTAAAAACGTCGATTTTTTTGTTAAAAATTATTACTTTTAATCGCGATTAACTTGAAAAGTATTAGTTTTTAAAAAAACTGTTTTTGCTTAAAATCACTTTTTCAATCGATTCCTGTTGTTAAATTGTAATAAAACATTTTTCACCCACTGGGGGGGGTGGCAACCACCCCCAGGGTTTTAACGCCCTTCGGTTCGATAGAGATTTTGTTTCTGGGCTATTTCCTATATTCTGTTAAAATTTGGCCAGGTAAAATGCCTTATGTCTTGTACTGATAAAAACTTATTACATTCAAAAATTGTCAAGCGTACGTTTTGTTATGCATGTTCTATAAATATTATAATAACTTTACAGCACACCTCAAAGTATGAGTCAAGAGAATGTATTAAGACAAATAGAAATTTGTATTTGTAATTTTAATTTTTAATTCTACCTGATAGTACAAAGAAGCAAATAATTTTTTTCTCTAGTTTTATAAATAAAGCCGTAAAAAATAAAATTTTTAGATTTAACCTTTTTTTATCCACCCATTTAAAAAATAATGGTAGGCAGTGTTAAATTCAGAAGCAACCAAACCAACAATTTAGTATATGCTTTTATTAACGCTTTTCTAGATCTATGTCATAAATTGTATACTTTTAGATTGTATTCGTAATTATAAATAATTGATAATAAATTTATCCGGAGGGAATTGTCTTGTTTCGGGGGAAATTCCTCTTCGGGCACCCCCTAAATTCAACGTTGAAAGAGGGGGCACATTAAAAAATACACTGTATAAAGTTTGTTACCCTCCCTATTTTAATAAATTTTGTAACATGACTTGCAGGTGTTTATTACACATAACAATTTTTATGAATATTATCGGTGTATTTTTATTACCACTGTTGACAACCTAATGACTTTTCATAAACTAGAACTGTACAGGCTTGCCAGAAATACAAACGAAATAAACACGACCTTGGTTTTTCTAATAAAAATTTTGTAAAATTTATACAGTTAACATTAATTACGATATCAGCGGACTGCAAATTTTACCGATGATTTTAATTATCATAAAATAGAAAGCAGGTTAAACCTGAAGAATTAATTAAAAAGATTACAATTATTAATTTAGTTTACATTTTTAGTGGCCCTACAATTATAGTAGCTCCCTGGACTATATGTACTTAGAATCATTATACAGGGTGAAATTTAATTGATGGCGAAAAATGCAAGGCATGATTTCTTAGGTTATTTTAGAAACAAAAGTTTTGTAAACATATGCCCTAAATGTCTTAACTTTTGATATACAGGGTATTAAAATTTCTATATTCTATATTTAAAAGAAAAAGATCCTCTTTTATGGTCTAAAAATATGCAATTAAGTAAATTTTATTTTTTTCTTAAACTATACAAGATATGGAAAAAAAATGGACATCAAAGCAGTATTTTTATTTGCTTAATCTAAAGAAAGCACAACATTTTTACACACATTTACACAGTCAGTGGCGTACCGTTTTTTAGTTAGAAATATCCCTTCAGTTGCCTCTCGAGACGTAACTGGACTTCTTAAATGTTATTAAATTAGTGATAAATTACCCCCTTAATGTCAATAATAATTATGCCAAGTTAAAACAAAATTGGGTAAAGAATAGTTAGGATATTTAAAAAAATATATTTTTATTTTGAATTTTCAACACTCTGTAGCTCAAAAGTTAAGAGGTTTAGGACATATGTTTATATGAACTTTTCTTCCTAAAATAAGCTAAAGAAGTATTTGTTTAAATCAAACATAATAATGTATGCAATTTTGGAAATAATTTGATTTAAAAGAAAAAAGTTTGCTGTCACAAAGAACGAGAGATAGAAAGTAATATGAAAAAACATATAATTATTAGTTAGTAAGTTTAAAACTGCTAACAAATCAAAAGCAAACACTAAAAAGCGATTTTTTAATTTTATTAGCGAAAACAAGTCAAATTAATAGGTGTAAAACTTACCTTGATTTCACGCGTTTCCTTCACAGCTTTGCCGTTGTGTGACCAGGTTAGAATCGGCGGTGGCAGGCCGGATACTTCGCACTCCAATTTTATTTTTTGGCCTGCCCGGGCCATAACATTCGAAAGCGGTGTAATGAAGACGGGAGCTTCTGTTGGCTCCAGAGCTACATGTGAAGATAAAACATTAAATTAATTATTTAATTTTATTTACTTTTTTTAGTATTCTAGGCAGTTCCATTAAAATATAGTGGCATAGTTAAATTAAAGCATTATTTAAGCGCAAACCAGGAAAAGAATAAATTATTATTTTTTAAATTTTTGTTGTCTTAATGGGTAAAACAAAAATTATTAAAAATAAATATATTTTTTTATTTTTAAATTACATGCGGAAAAAAGGTAAAAATTAAACTTGATAGAAAGAATAATTTTTCTGTGAATATACAGGGTCACAATTTTTAAGTCGGCATTGCTAACTTCTTTATTATGGGAGATAGAAAGTCGGTTAAATTAGCAAAGTAGTAGCATTTTTATGCTGATTATCGTGCTGCAAACAAAAAAAACAAGTAAACATCGGGTTTTCGATTTATTACAAAAACATACTTTTAAAAAATGAAACACCTTGTATATTATATAACTATTTGAGAGATCTATCAAAGACCAATAAAAAAAGTCCTCATGTGTTATATATACAGTTTTTAATAGTTTCGGAAATATGGGTATCCTCGGGAATTTGATAGTAAACTGGCATTTTTAAAACAAAACACCCTATATATTGCATCACAGTTAAATAGATATTTTAAATAAAATACCACATTTGATATGTCTATCTCCTATTTGGAAATATGGCCATACAATCTAAAAGATTATGGTAAATTTTCAGTATCTCTACAGCTCCAAGCAATAAGCACTAAGTTTAGTGTCGAAGATAAAATAGACATTATATTAAATCTTCTATTTTTTAGATTTGAATGGCCATATTTCCAAAACTATAAGAGAAAGACATATCAAATGTAGTATTTTCTTTTAAAATATCTATTTAATTGTGATGCAATATACAGGGTCTTTTTTTAATGCCAGTTTACTATCAAATTCTCGAGGATGGCCACATTTCCAAAACTATTAAAAATTGTTTATAACACATGGGGACTTTTTTAATGGTCTATTACAGATCTTTTGCATAGTGATATAATATACACGGTGTTCCATTAAAAAAAGTATATTTTTTGAAAAAAACGAAAACCCGATGTTTCATTGCTTTTTTATTGGCAGCACGTTAATCAGCGAAAAAATACTACTACTTTGCTAATATAACCGACTTCGTATCTCCAATAATACAGAAGTTAGCAGTAGTGATCACCCTGTATACTGGTAGGGGTGCCCACAATGTTAAATGAAGACTTACTTGAGCGTCTTAGAGACCTATTTGGTTACAAAGTCTAGATGATAAGAAGAAAAAAAAATTATATAATGTATACCTTTTCATTGGTGGGGGTAGCGGCTATAGCGGCTTTATACTTTTAAATATGTAAAAATAATACTGTTATTATTTCAGCTTGTGGGAAACGTTCGGATCGTATTGTATTATATATTTTTCTTAAATTATTTTCTTTAAGATTATCCTTTCGTGGTCACGAAAATTTGCAATAAACTCGCGATCAGATTCAATTTTAATATCTTACTGTTAAATGTCTCTAAATTAAGCCCACTAATATATTTTGATAGGCAACAAATTTTGCGCCTTAAAGTTATAAACTAGTACATATTCCACTGGGTAACCTCCTAATTTTAGTCGCTAGTTTTAGCTTCGTGGTTACGAAAATTTGCAATAAACTCGCGAACGGTTTCGGTTTTAATATCTTACTGTTAATTCTTTTCTTTAAGATAAAAAAAAATAGCCACGCTCGAGATTGTCAAATTATTGTTTTTTTACAACTTTGTAGCCTTCCGCTTTCTTTACGTCACTCTCAAATTGTCAGATTAGTGGAATATACACTGTTTAGCATGTAAATCAACTCACTCTATCTCAATCAGACGCGCTCGAAAATTTCTGATGGATATATTTTTGTTTTTTACGATTGACGGGGCTAATATTTAGTAGAGGTACTTAACCGGGTACAAGGTATTCTCCGGCTCCGGTATGTTAATCTGTTAATCTGCCACGCTGTAATTAATCCCGAAATCCCTCTTTTGGGCTTCCCTACTATAACGTGTTCAAGATAAAAAAAAGGCCAGTATGGGCTACTAGAGGTGTGACTGCGATCGCAGTCGCTGCATTAAGGCAATTGGTGGCAATATTATGCCAACATCTTATACGCATTAAAAAGTCAACCCCAAATAAACACTTAATTGCCAATAAATTTTACATGCAGGCGAATTGCCGGCAAGCATACAAAAATGGCGGCATACCAATCCTGATTAAATAAAGCACGCGTTTTTGTTGCAGGAAAATAAATATTGGATTTTTGAAGGCAAACCTTCAACGCATATTTATACTTTTTAAACCATATTATTAACATTGGTATTTAACTAACATTAAAGCAATTTTTTTGATCTGTTTTATTGATAATGGCAGCTAAATAACATTATTTTATGTTTTTTTACATAATTTAAAGGAAATGGCCTTTTCATAACATTTTATTGTTAAAAATCATGCAAATAAAAATTAGGTCAAACAAAATGTTTATTATGTATTTTGGAGCGAATAAAAATAAAATGATGGTAAAATTAGCTACGTTAATTTCGACCGAAGGTGACCGCTTTGTGCATTTGTTTTCTACGTGGTTTTCTAGCTTTTTAGTTTCTTTTTTAAAGAAAAGAGTTTTTTAATAGACATAATTAAATGTATTCATTACCTAATAAGTGTGTGTTGTGTGATTAATTGGTGATGGCTAGTCGAGAAGGCAAGATATTCAAGTAGACTGTTAGGAGCTGTAAACATTTTGTTTAAAACTTTATTAAAAGCTTTAAAGACGTGTTAATAAAAAATATTATATTAATTTAATAGTTTTTTTGACATACCGATAGATGGCGTAATGGACAATAAACTACTACGTTTCTGCAATATCTTCGCTTTTTATCGTCTAAACCGTACCCATTAGACAAAAATAATTCGAGAGCGGTCTGCGGTAGGTGATCTCACTTAGCTTTCAAAGAAATATCTTCGGCTAGTGTAAAAATCTGCATCTCCAAGTTGGACAGTGTTCCGAGAGATGGTACTTTGCATTTCAAGGAAATTGCATGCAGTAAGGAGTTTTTTCCTATTTTAATTTTCAAATAAAATATCGCATCATTTTAGCTTTTAAAAAAAAGTATAAGACAATTTTCGTCAATAAGACGTCAGCTTGCTGCTTGGGAGTATCTGCATTTGCCCACTTTAGTGTCTTTTGTTATCTTTTTGCCAATAACTTATTAATGATGGATGCCATCATCTTAAACGCATTTTTTGCCAATAACTTATTAATGACGGATGCCATCACTTTATCTGCAACACGTGGCCTAATAACGGCCAATTGCACACTTTCGCGTCTTTTGATACCTTTTTGCCAATGCCTTGCCATTAAAGAGTGTTGGCAATGCCAGTAAATTAAATGTACAACGCCGGCAAAAAATGTTATATGGGATGGTATATACTTTAAATATAAATCATATCGGATTTGCTAAGCAAACAATTTAAAAACAAGCAATATAAAATTAAACTTTAAGGGGTTTTAACCTAAAAACCATTGCTATTTAAAAAAATGTATAAACCTGTACATTATTTTATTATGTAGAACCACCGCCTTATATTTCGTAACCGAGTTTTAAATTACTCTGTATATTATGCTGTTTTAGTTACTATGTTTAAATAAAATTCATTTTTAATCTTGTGCCAAAGTAGTAGGAGTAATCAGTAATAAAAATCATAATATCTAAATTTAAATATCAGTGGGATAATTCACATTTCTGAAGTTCTATTTTTAAAACCCGAAGTAAGAAATTTAATTTTCATGTACGAAATAGCAGTGCAAGTTGATTCAAATTTAATGCCTTGTTTGACCTATTTTATTTTATTTTTTTAGTTAAACATAATGTGCATATTTTACTTTTAGTTTTACAATTGTTTAAAGGTTTTAGCCACTTTTAACTACCACAATAGTCTGTATTCTGTTAACAATATATTATAAAATGCCATACTATTGCCCCACTTTAATTTAAAATAAATTTTATAATAAATATTTTGTGTTTTTACCGATTGAGGTGTGATTACATAACTTTAATACATACATAAAATACTTTTGATTTATAAATACCACTTATTGTTACGTGTGATATATTGGTCGGTAAGCCAGCGACAGATTTTCGTGACCAATTTCCTCTCAGTCCACAACTAGTAAAATGCTTTAAGAGGGTTGTACATGAATTGTTGTGAGCGTCAGCTGCGGCGTCGATGGTGGCATTATACAGGGTGCTCCAAAGAAAAGATTCATATTAAACTTGTGTTTTTTAAAAGGAACATCCTGTACATTAGTTTAGTTTTGGATTGTAGAAATAAAAATAACGTAAATTTTATTAGCGATACCTATATGATAATTATAAGGTTTTAAGGATATTTAGAATTTTTAAAAAATTCTTGACAAAAATAAAATTTTAATATATTTTACCTTACTTACGCTTGACTTGGTATATTATGTTAGATTGCTAGAATATTAACTGTACCATCAACTATATGTAAATTTTTACTGAAAACTATACAGGGCGCCAAAAATTAATAAATTATTTAATATTAGTTTCTGGACACCCAGTATAATTTCTAGTAAGAAATTTAAATGTAAGTGATTGTACACTTAATTTTTGTCAATCTAACATAATATAAAAAGTCAAGCATTAGTAAGGGGGATATATTAAAATTTTGCTTTTGTCATGATTTTTAATTTTTTTTTTAAATCCCAAAAACCTTGCAGGTTTGATAAAGGGATCGCTAATAAAACTTACGTTATTTTTATTTCTACAATCAAAAAATAAACTAATATACAGGGTGTTCCATTAAAAAAACACAAGTTTACTATGAATTTCATTTCTGAAGCACCCTGTGCAATTCCACCATCAGCGACGCAGCTGACGCTCACAATAATTTATGAACAACCCTCTTGAAGCATTTTACGATTTACCGATTGAAAGAAAATAATTGGCAAAATTTTGCACCTGGCTCACGTTCTATATGGATTTTAAAAATTATATATACGAACAAAAAGCTACAGTGAGAGCAAAACATGCATACAAATTTTTAGTCTAGTGGAATAAATACACATTTTAAAGTAAGTAATTGGTCATGGCTAGTTACCAGTTTAATATTCAAAATTTACAGCTTTCAACTTTTAAAATAAAAATCTTAAATAAAAATAATAATGAGTGAAATGACACTTAATTTTTCAAAGTAAAATTTTGACACAAATTTTGTATACACGTCGTAACAGCTCGATACGTTCAAATTGACTTTTACTAAATTAAAGACTAGCAGGTTAAGATTAGCCTTGCATTTACAGGGTGTTTTAGAACTACGGGATCAAACTTCTAGGGGTTATTCAATGAAACAGTAGAAAACATTTGAGTGTCACTACGGTACTACAGCCCTAAGACGTGTTAAAATTTAGAAAAACGATGAATTGCCTAAATAGGATTTAATGCATTTAATTTTTGCCTTTTGTACATGATATCATCACAACAATTTTTCAAAATGTCATTGACAATGTCAATGTTTAAAAAATGTTAATATTCTATTTTTGATTAGGCAGATTAATATACCGGAGTATACTTTGTACCCGGTTAAGTGCCTTCACCAAATATGAGCCCTGTATACATGGCCGATCATAAAAAACAAAAATATATCCATCAGAAATTGTCGAGCGCGTCAGATTAAGATAGGGTGAGTTAATTACATGCTAAACAGTGTATATTACACTAATCAGACAATTTGAAAGTAACGTAAAGGAAGCAGAGGGCTATAAAAAAAGCGTCAGATTAACATTTACAAGCGTCGTTATTTTTTTATTTTAAAGAAAATAATTTAGGAATATAGAAAAATATATTATCCGATGCTACCCAAACGATTTCCACATGCCGAAATAATATTAGTATTTTTTGACATATTATTTAAAAGTCTGTAGCTACTTTTCCCACCGATAAAAAGGTATACATTATATTACATTTTTTCTTTTTATGATTTAAGCTTTGCAACCCAATAGGTCTCTATGACGTCTCGAGTAAATCCCCATTTAGCATCGTGGGTCTAATCTACTATAATACTCGGGGAATATAAATGACGTTTTTCAAAACACCTTTCTCAACCCGTTAAGCTGCAATACCAGTCACTTTAAAATCTCAAATAGTAATAATAATACTCCTTATGCAGCTCCTCTCGGGGAAGCTTATAAAAATGCTTTTGTTGGTCATAAAAATGTTGGGGTAAAATCAAATACTACCCTTAAATTTAAGAAAAATCATACTTTACTATTTATAAAACGTACCAGAAAATGTCCAATTAAATTAATATAATTTTAATTAAAAATTATAAATAAATTAAAATAATACTCCCTGTAGAGCTAACCCGCTTCCGATACGAAGTTTTGGTGGGTTTTCTTTCTGAATTTTTGTCGAGAAAAAAGTAATAGCAACAGCTGGTGCAACAGAACTAATCAGAACTTCTTATGGAGGCGGGTTTTTATTTATTATTAATGTTTAATTAATTTTATATTAATTTAATAAGACATTTTCTGGTACGCCTTATAAATAATAAAGTATGATTTTCTAAAATTTAAGGACAGTGTTGGATTTTACCCCAACTTCCTTATGACCAACGAAAAGCATTTTCCATAAGCTTTTCAGAGGTACCACCAAGATGTGTTGCCATTTAAAATTTTAGAGTGACTGGGGGTGCAGCTTCAGGGGTATAGAAGTGTTTCGAAAAACATGTCATTTATATTCCCCGGGTATTATAGAAACGGTATTTTTTATTTTTTAACATTTGCCGTGGTTTAGCCATTGTAACTTTTAAAAAACGCACCCTGTATACAAAAATAAACAAGCGACAAAAACTTTACAACATTGTAGTAAAGTTAGACCAAAAATGAACTTAACAATTAATTGGTTAAATATTTTATTTCAATGTAAAGCCTAGTAATTATTTCGAGCCTAAAGAGTTATTTATTTTCTTTTACAAGTTCAACGTACTGATGTCTGAAAATATGTTAATTGACACAAAGTAGTTCTAGACTTATTTTCCTGTGTATTTATTAGGAAACTTTATAAAAATATATATATATATATATATCATGACCTATATATATATATATATATATATATATATATATATATATATATATATATATATATATATATATATATATATTAATAGACTTATAAATAACTGAGTGAAAATTTTTTTTGGTTTAAAATACATTTTAAATTAATAAAATAAGCAAACCATCCATGGTTATAGGTCACTTTTAATACAGGGTGTCTTCTAACTACGTAAACAAAACTTTAAGGGAAGATTCCTTATGTCATTTTACAAAAAAAAGGTTCTTTAGACATAGGTCCAAAGTTGCTTTCTTTCGAAAATATAGGGCGTTAAAGTTAAAAAAGTCGGTATTTAAACTATATCTTAAATATTCTTTAATCGATTTGGTGCAAATTTTTTGCAGTTTTTACTTATAGCTTAATGAAATCTAACTATATACAACATTATTGGGTGCAGTTATGTCTTAGTGAGCATTTCAATATTATTAAGAAAAAGTAGTATTCCACTGACATTTTAAATTTTTTTTGATATATAACTAAAAATACAACTTTCTGGGCTCTTGTATTTTCTTAGTATCTAGATTCGTTTTTAAGAAAAAAAATGTACTTTAAAAACATTCTAAAAAGTATCCATAGAAAACATCAAATAAAATTTTTAAAAAATAAAATTTTGACCTTAAGCGTGTATTTGATCAAAAGGTTAATTTTTTTCATTTAGTGTAAGGTCAAAATTATTTATTTTCCATTATTGTTTTTTTTTGTTATATTGTTTGTGAATACTTTTTAGAATGAGTTTAGAGTGCCTGTATTTTAATCATTTTTTGATCTTCATTAACAGTTCCAACTAGGTCACGAAATAATTTTATATTATATCAATATTTAAAGTTTTGTTAAGTGCATGCAAAAATAGAATCAAAAATTTGTATATAGCATATAAAATTATTATCAGTAATTCTTAAACTTGTGAAATAATTTTTAGATAGTTTTCTGTATCGATACAGGATTATTAAACAGAGTATCGCACTATCAGGTATTATAAAATTAGTAGACCATACTGTTTCTTTAGTTAAAAAATGTAAGTAGTAAGGTACAAATAATATTAACTTACGTGTTACAATCAAATTTGCTGTACTCTGCGCTGTTCCCAACTCGTTTGCAGCTTTACATGTGTATTCGGCCTTGTCTTCGGGAAGAACTTTCTCGAATCGTAAAATCGCGTCACCGTTGTTGTAGGTTATAACATAATCCGGAGAGTTGTCGATACATTCATCATTTTTAAACCACTGGACAGTTGGTAACGGATTTCCCTCAACTTTACATTGAAATTGAAATGAACTTCCTTCCTTAGCAGTGCCCGGTTGAAGCATTTTAACAAACGACGGGGCAATAAGTTGCTCTTCTGGTTCGGCTTCTTTAACAGATAATATTGCTGAAGTTTCAGCGGTACCTGCAGAGTTGGTTGCTTTACACGTGTACTTAGAAGAATCTTCTGCAAATGTTTCCTCAATAGTTAAAGAACAAATACCATCTGCGAAAGAAGTATGGTAATCAGGATTATTTTCAATGCGTACACCAGATTTAAACCAAGTTATATCAGGAGTAGGATGGCCTGTAACCTGACAAAGAAAGGTAAATTTTAATCCCTCCTGTATTACAGCATCACTAAGAGGAACTGTAAAAATTGGAGATTCTTGCGGTTCCTCAACCATCGGACTTTTTTCTTTTGGAATGATTCTACTTTGTGAATTTCTGTAATTTCAGTAATTTGAACAGATTGTTGTTTACGAATTTCTTCCTCAATACGCTTTTCCTCTTTAATTCTAATCTCTTCAAGTCTAATCTTTTCTTCTTCAAATCTCTTTTGCCTTTCTTCTTCCTCTTGTCGTCTAAGATCCTCAAGCCTAGCTTGCTCGGCCTGACGCATCTCTTCCAATCGAGCTTCCTCGGCTTTACGAATTTCAATAAGTTTAGCTTCTTCTTCTTTTCTTCTTTGTTCATTAATTTGATCTTGCTCAGCTCGGCGTCTTTCATCTTCTAATCTGGTTTGTTCCGCTTGAAGTTTTTCTTCTTCGAGTCTAAGTTTCTTAGCATTAAGCTTTTCTTCTTCCAATTTCATCTGTTGAATCATTTTTGCTTCTTCTTCTAATCTTTTAGTTCGGCCCTGTGCTTTTCCTCCTCAAGATTTTGTCTTTCTTGTTCTAATTTTGCATGTTCGGCTTTAAGTCGTTCTTCTTCAAGACGTCTAGCTTCTTCCACTCGACGCTTTTCTTGTTCAAGTTTTTTAGCTTCTTCCGCTCTGCGCTGTTCATCTGCTAATCTAGCTTCTTCTTGTCTAAGGCGTTCCTCATTTTCCAATCTACGCCTTTCTTCTTCAGCTCTTTAGCTTCTTCAAGAAACTTAACTTGTTGTTCCTTAAGCTTTTCGACTTCTAATTTAGCGGCTTCAACTTTTCTGGCTTCTTCAGCCAAAAATGCTTCTTGTTCCTTTCTTTGTCTTTCTACATTTCTAGCCTCTTCCGCAAGTCTTTGTTCTTCAGCGAAGCGTTTTTCTTCTGCAATTCTTGCCTCCTCAGCCATTCTTGCTTGTTCAAGCTGTAATTTTTCCTCAATTAACCGTTTTTCTTCAGCAAGACGCGCTTCTTCCGCCTTTTATGTTCTTCAGCTAATCTTGCTTCTTCCGCTAATCTTTTTTCCTCAGCAATTCGCCTCTCCTGTGCTGCTTTTTCTTCTTCCAATTTTTTTATTTCTTCGGCCCTCCTAGCTTCCTCTTGCTCCCTCAATAGCCTTTGTTTTTCTTCTTCGGCGGCAATAAGGTTTTGAGATAGTTGACTTAATTCATTGCTTATGGAGGCAAATGATTCAAGCATTTCTTTATTTCCACTTATTACAGGAGCGAATTTTGTTTCATCTGGTCCATATATTTGATGAGCAAGTGAAAGAATTTCTTGAATTCTTTGACCTTGTTTTTGTTCTCCGGGTTGTAGGAAGGAATTTATTTCTTGAAGCAAGTTATTAGCTTCTTCAGGTTGCTTTACTGATGTGGATTTACGGGCGATTAAAACCAGCAGCTTGCTACCTTCCCTAAACCAATCATTGGCCTGAAATACAATAAACTTATAAATAGCGTACAACCGACAAATATTGTTTTATTTATGGGGTGGTACCTTTTTAGAAGGTGCATAGATTAATAAGGTTAAAAAGCAATCAGGGTTTGTTATTGGATGGTTTGAGGTCTTAATGTTGTGTGGTTTCAATGGCCATTTGAATGAACTTCAGTCAGTTGCTTGCAAATTTATATATATATATATATATATATATATATGTAGAGTGATCATTCCGGGAGTATATCCGTTGGTCGTTTGTATTTCTTGCGGAGATTTTGCAGACGTTTCGCCAAGATCTCACTTGGCATTTTCAATGCTATCCTAACTGGTGTCAGATGATTGACTTCTGACGTCTGCAAATTCCGCAAGGAATGCAAACGACCAACGGATATACTCCCGGAATGATCACTCTACATATTCATCTATCCGTGAAACTCTACGAACTAACATACATATATATATATATATATATATATATATATGTATATATATATATATATATATATATATATATATATATATATATATATAAATATATATATATATGTATATATATATATATATATATATATATATATATATATATATATATATATATATATATATATATATATATATATATATATATAGGCATATAAGGAAAGTCTTTTACTAAATGAATGTTAGCTTTAAATATATTATAATATTCAACCAATTAGTTTTGAAAATGTGACCATCATTTAGCTAATTATTCAAGTACCTACCAACATTTTGTTCTTCCCTCTCTTGCTCATCGTCGGGCTTTAAAGTGATGTGCTACAAGACCCTCTTTTTATTTATTTTTTCCCATATGGCGCCCAGCTGTCACATGGACATTTAAAGTTGTCATTAATATCTCAAAACATAAAGCCCTTGCTCAATGAAGCTGTAAAACCGGCAGGTCCTCAGAAACAGCTGCGATTTTGTCAAATTTTTTGAAACTTTTATTTATTGTTTTTTAAAATCAGAAACCTTTCAGAGGGGTAATAATTACTTGTATTTTTTAAACAATATAAATCTTATTTAAACAGTTGGTCCACTAACTTTTATGACAAACTTTAAGGGGTGATTCTTCATCGAAAAATAAGAAAAAAACTTTATATGAACATATTAAACATATATCCTATCCTATTCTGGACTTTTGAGAGATATGTTCAAAGTTCAAGTTCTTCCCTTATTTTTTAATAAAGAATCACCCCTTAAAGTCTGCCGGAAAAGTTTTTGGTCACCCTGTGTAAGTAATACATACAGTACATTCCAATTAAAATGAGCCACCCCCAGTTTCCAATTAACTTATAGGCAAATTAAGCAATTGCTTAGGGCATCAGGCTGTGGGGCGCACCACAAAGAGGGCACCATTTGTTTATTTGTTTTTAAAAAGTTTGCAGTTAGTAAAAAGAAAGGAGATTGTATAATTTTAAATAATATGAAAATACAAAACTAAATAAAATAAATAATAGTTTAAAAAACTAAAAAACACGCTTTTATATGCAACCAAACTAAAAATTAGAAAATAATTTTTCATTAAAAAAAAAAATATTGTCACTTCATAGTAAAAAGCGTGGGGTGCTTAATATATTAAATGTTATAATTATTATATTTGCCAATATCTATGAGGGGAAAAGTTATGAAAAAATTGTAAAATGCACCCCACGCTTTTTTACTATGAAGTGACATTTTTTTTTAATGAAAAATTATTTTCTAATTTTTAGTTCGGTTGCATATAAAAGCGTGTTTTTTTAGTTTTTTTTAAACTATTATTTATTTTTCATTTTTAGTTCGATATGCATTTATGTATGTATCTATGTAAAAATGCTCCAGTTTATTCACTAAAAATTCCTTCGCCATTTTGTCAAGAGTAGCTAAACCTGAGAAAAGTTTGGAATGTTGCTTAAAAGATGGCAACACAGGTGTTGTTTTTATAATATAATGGAATTTTTTTTTCCTGGCGATCCAAACCAGGATAACGGGATACTGTTTGCAGATTATTGCATTGTCATGGGTCCTTAATACGTGTGCAAAGTTTCAAACAAATCGAATAGCTGGAAGTTGGTAAAAATTAGGCCTCAAAGATTCCGTTACATAGATAGATAGTGACAACCCAAGTTAATAAAAGCGTGTTAAAAATATCATATATCGGAGCTGTTACTGAGGACTTTCGGCGAAAAGAATTTCTTTGACTCGTCTATACAGAATCAGCAAGTCAGAAATGTAAACAAACAAAGGTAAAGAAGACGGTTTAACGCGAATACAGGCATGTAAATATTTCGGATTGGATGACTAATAGTGCTTGCTTTGTTAATGCATTACTGGCCGATATGAGTACATTTAAAAATAGATGATACCTACAGTAAACTTTCGTTACATATTTTATTAGAATATACTGAACAGTTCTGTTTTGGTTAGGGAGACGGACGGAAAGACTTTAGTGTTAATAGTTCTTAAAACTTCTTACCATATCCGGGCACATGTTATAATAAAATTTGGCATATTATTATCTAATATTCTTACCTCTTCCACTATCTCAAAGTATTTAACATTCTTGTCCAAAATATCTTTAGTATCTTCTGCCTTGTTTTTAACTTCCTGCCATTCAGATTCCACTTCGTAAATTTGGTTTTGAATTTCAGGTGTTTCGGATGGACATTCCTGTTGCAAATTGTCTCCATTCTGTTTAAGTTTAAGGATTCTGAGGTCCAAGGTCTAAAATTAAAAAAAAGTAAAATTAAAAAAATGCTTGATTTCACATTAGGCATGTGGAAATAATAAACTACCAGAATATTATACTAAAATTTTTACTTCAAATATCCACATTTCCAATTTTAAAACATGATTGTTATAGTTAAGTACTTTAATAGAATGTAGTAAACAAAAGATCAGATTACATTCCAGCTGCCATTTTTCTTTCTTTCCTGGTTTAAGAAAACTTGGTAGAGTTGTCATTTTACCAGAAAATTATTCTGATCTTCTATAGAGGGTGTTTCAGAACTATGGGATCAAACTTCAAGGTGTGATTCCTTATTTTATTTTATGAAAAAAATTCCTATAAAAATATGTCCGGAGTTGCTTTCTTACTGAGATACAAGGCGTTAAAATTTAAAAAAAAATCCGTTTTTTTCTAAATATTTTTAATATTTATTTAAAAGTAATAAGGTGCTTATTTAGTCCTAACCAGATTGTTATTATTGGGTCTAGTGGCGTCTCAGTGGGCACCGCAACTTATATTATTGGAAAAAAGTACACAACTGTGTTTTTTGAAGTTTAAATATTTTTTTATAATGAAGCAAAGAATAATGCAACTTTTTAATCTCTTGTATTTCTTTTGTATCTACCTTCATTTCTGAGAAAAATATTAAAGTTACTTTAATATATATAATATATTAAATTTCTTCTAATTTAAAAACGTCAAAAGAAGTCAGTGCCGTACTTTTTTCTCAATAATATAAGTTGCGGTGCCCACTGAGACGCCACTGGACCCAATAATAACAATCTGGTTAGGGCTGAATAAGCGCATTACTTTAAATAACTGTAACAAACTTTATCCAAATCGGCCTAACCATATTAAAAATATTTAGAAAAAATACTGATTTTTTTATTAAATTTTAACGCCCTGTATATCAGTAAGGAAGCAACTCCGGATTATATGTTTATAGGAACTTTTTTCATAAAATAATATAAGGAATCACACCTTGAAGTTTGATTCCATAGTTCTGAAATACCCTGTATATGAATTTATAAGGTAAGCCATAACTCGTAGAGTATTAGACATACTTAGATCAGACTTGGTATAGGTAAATTGTATGGGAAAAGGAGAGTTTTCGCATATTTCTTACTTTTTGGATACTTCTGGTTTAACTGGAAATTGCTTTAATTTTGTATTTTCAAAAAGAACACCCTGTATATTTAAACAATTTTGGATTCCTAATACAATTCTTACTAGGAATTTGACATTTTTAAAAGTTATTACGTGTACTTGATTTTTAAGAGCCATTTTTAATTACATCCCTGTGGCCATAATCCTTTAATTATGTCGGTATTTTTAATTGGATCGCATATAAATTGGTATAAGTGGATTCTTCAAAAATCCTTTTATTGAAGGTGTGTGTCTAAAAACGGTTTCATTTAATAATAATAGTTAGACACAAAAATATTAGTTTGCCTACTATCTTTCATATTAAGTCCCTAAAACTTGGCTATTGTATTTTTCTTCGGGGGTACTTGGAATAATTTGCGTCCAGTAATGGCGACTTAAATAAAATATTAAAAATGGCTTTAAAAAATCAAGCAGGTCTAATTTTTTTATTAAATGTCACATTTTGATTTAGAATTGTCTCAGAAATTCAAAAATGATAAAACTTTCTTTCTTTTGACAATTCAAAATTGGAATCATTTCCGGTTAAACCGAAAGTAAATGGAAAGTGAAAAATATGCAAAAACTCGTATCTTCTTATACCCATTACCTATAGGAAGTTTTATTTTAATATGTCTATTACTCTAGAAGTTATGGAATGTTAAATAAATTGGTTGACACCCGTTATAATAAGATTAAGTAACCTCCAGTTTTACCAAAAATAATACATTTTTTTTTTTATTTTTAAATAGGGATTTCTATATACAGTGTGTCCGCCTAAGTGGTCTACATATGGGAAACTTTTTATAATTAATTTTACGAAAAAAGTTATTCTTTATAAAAAGTTCTGCATGGTCTAAAACCCAAAATTCAATGATTGTTTTTTTTTTCAGTGGTATACAGGTATATATAAATTTTGTTTAAGAAGAAAGTACTCTTATTTTTAGAAATATTAAAAATTATTATTAAGCAAAAATGTTTAGAAATAGAAATACCTATTAAATAAGCAAACTTCTTTATTTACAAGAAAAAGCTTTTCTCTAATTTTTTTATGCTCAAGCATTTCTTTAGACATTATAAAAAAAACATTTTCAAAAAGTATTAGTCAATGTAAAAATTTATATTTTTTTATCGTTATCGTTATAAAATTTTTCTTTATGGTTTTCAATATTGTTAATAACAACGGTTCTTTCTTCTTGAACAAAATTTATGTTTTTTGAGATACCTCGTATACCACTGAAAAAATTAATATCTAAGAATTGCATTTTAGGCTTTGGACCATCTAGAACTATTAAAAAGAATTACTTTTTTAAATTAATAATAAAAAAGTTTTCCATATGTAGACAACTTAGGCGGGCGGACACGCTGTATTTTTATCCTAAAAATCATTTTACGTCCTAAAACACTTTTTAAATACAATTTCGATGGAAGAATATTTTTATTATTTTTTCCTTTTTAAATTTATACTGCTATGATCATCAGAATATCAAAACTTCAAATATATTACTAAGAAGGAAAAGAAGGACAATTCTAATTTCACCTGTTTAAAATTTTTAAATTAAGCCTCTAATTTTTTTTTGTATATTTGGCTTTAGCTTAAAAACTAAAATGAAAATATATAACCTTTATAACATAATTAAACGCAATATTTTAAAGAAATCCTAACTATGTAAAATACTACGAAAGTTTTATTCTTTTTATTTGTTACTGAACCCTAAATGAAAATAGTACATTTAGTAATGTATAAAAAATGATATTACCTTAATTTTCGTTTATGTAAGGCATTTAATAAAAAATACGAAAAGATAAAATTATTTTTGTATTACAGCATGTCTTTAAAAGTTCTTACTAAATGGGAAACCTTGTAATTATTAACTTAACGAAAGAAGTGCCTCTTCATAAAAAGTCCAGCTTGATGGAATTTTCACAAAAATACATGTATATTGGATGTTAGGTTGGCATAAAGAAGTCTTGTTTTTTAATTTATTAAATACCGCAGAAAATTTAAAAGGTTGATTTCCTATGTTAATAAAACAAGAATTTCGTACTTCCATTGTCTTTATTAATTTTTCACACAACGTTTTGGGCAGTACTATCTCTGTCCGTTCTTAAGTGTAAAACAGTTTTACACTTGAGAACGGACAGAGATAGTACTGCCCGAAACGTTGTGTGAATAAATTACTAGACAATGGAAGTCCGAAATTCTTCTTTACTACTGAAATATTGTCTTCCACATTCCTAGTTGCTTCTGATTCTAAGTTACAGGGCATTATTTTTTTAATTTATAAATATCTTAAATACGAAGCCAAATACGAAAAAATGTACGATACTAAAAAGTTGTATTTTTAGTTACTTTATAAGAAGAAAAAAAAACAGTATAAAACGCCATTGGCGTACATTTTTCCTCAATAACATTGGCGCTTTATTACATTAAACAAACTCACCAAATTTCAGCCATATCGGTTTAAGGGTAATAAAGATATTTATAATATATCGACTCTTAAAAAAATAACGCACTGTATCTCAGAAACGAAGCAACTCCGGACAGTCCCGACATATGGCATAAGAAATCACTCTAAAAGTTTTGTACCGTAAATCGAATTACCCTGTATTTTAATTGGATAAAGTATTTTTGTTAGGCCACGCTGTCCATCTAATATACAAATATTCTTGTGGAAATGTATTTTTTCATTAAGCAGGACTTTTTATAAAGAGCCACTTGTTTTTTGTAGAATTAAAAATTAACAAGTTTGGTAAGAACTTCCAAAGACACGCTGTATCTTGGAAGTAATTAACGTAGGAAAAGTGATTTTAGGATGATAATGGCACTCTGGGCATTCAGTACCTAAATATCTTTCTAAAAAATTCTGTTATAAAAATAATTTTATATAACCAATACTTACCTCAATAATCCTTGTAAAGTGTTTAAAGTTGTCGCAGGCAGCCTTAGATGCACTCAAAGATTCTCCACCCTGGTTTCTAACTTCAACAATTTGTTGACTTACTTCTTTAATGTTCTTTTTAATTTCTTGAGTTTCTTTGGTAAATTCACCGACCTTTCGATATGTTCTAATAACTTCATGTCTTTGACGCCACTGATTTTCGAATTCTGATCTTCTAAGTTCCAACACATACTGAAGCTTATTTATGTCTTCTTGAGCAGCTTCCGTAGGTTCCTATAAGAAAAAATATACATATATTGATCTCTACAGGATGGTTTAATAAAACATTGAAACCGAACTAAGAATTTTATCATACGAATAAGGTTTTTTAGGAAATTTCTGTTCACCATAAATCAGCACTAAACGAATTATAAGACCTACCCCTTTTTTAAAATCAAATGGATTTTAAAACTTTTCTGCGAAATAGACTATAAGAAGTTTGAAAAGTTTGAATAGAAAATTAATATAACCTAATAATATCCAAGAAAGTTTTGTTTAAAATTACTAACAATAACCATATGAGTTATCAAGCAATAACGCCCAGCGAGTTTAGCTCGATCAAACGAATGCGAACAAAAATGTATTGGTTTAAAGATATTTTCAGTTTTTAATTCTTCAATTTCAATTTATTTCACACTATTTGTTTTAATTTTATTGTTGTTACTTTGGATTCCTCTAAAATGATTTTATTTTATCGCATATTACATCTTTCTTTTTGTTTAAAGAACCAAACATAAACTATGGTTAAATATGTATATCGTCCCAACATATCCCTACACTTTTAATTGGTGGCTGTCGAGACGAGCCTCCAAAGCACCGTCAAATGATATTCGAGGATGCCGATAAATTCCCCTGTTTCTTCAGGCATCCTAGTTTCACACTCGGTGGGCAAACAGTAAATAAAGTGTTGTTTAATTCAACAGCAATAAGACATGTTTTTAGTAAATGCCAAATTGATAATATTCTTTAAAATACCATAGTTTTGCAGTACAGCTTTCTTGGACACACGCAGCTATATAAATTTTTAAATATAACAAAATTCAGTTCGTAATTATAATCAGCCCCGGATCAAGGGAAAAAATGCAAACCGGGGTATCTGCCCTGGGTGACACCTTCAAGGGGCAGAAAAATTAATGACCGACCTGCACTGGACGGTAAGCACTTGCGTTTGCGATCTGGATCTATGATACTTAGAGCGCCAAGTGGTCAAAGAAGGCGTGATTTAAAAGGCAAGGACCGTTTTTTTGTTTGCTCATTACTTTTCATTTGGGATAATTTTTTGTATTATACATAGGGCGCCAAGTGATTAAAACAGTCGAATAGTTCGCGATTATTTGAAAGGCGAAGACTTTTTTGCTCTTCAATTTTTTTCGCTGTAAAAAAACAGGAGCCGGCAGAGGGCAGTTTTTCCCCGCTATAAAAAAATGAATATCCGGCGCTAATAATGTTATAACATTTTTAACAATTTTTTTTAACAGGTGAACAGAAAATTAAAATATGTTTTAATAAACAGCAAATACATATTTCAAGACCCGTTTCGATACATATTTTTTAAATATAAAAGTATAAACTTACTTGTTTTCTTATCCTCTGTTCAATTTGTTCACACTCAGTTTGTGCAAATCTAAACCTTTCTAAAATAGTTTCCCTTGTAATTTCAGATTCTTTTAGAATACCTTCTATTTCTTGTAACTCTTTAGGTAAATTTATATGTTCTAGTTGAGCATTGTAGTTTTCAGCCTTTTTATCAATTTCTTCTAAGTTTCGAAAATATCCAATTAAAACCTAAAAATGATATTATTATTATTTTTAGTGTGTCTAAAAATTTATAGTTAACGAAATTTTGTCATTCAGAAGAAGTAACTAGCATTGGCCTACATACAGGTTATGCTAAATGACATAACACATAGGCAATGTGAGGAAAAGAGACAATCTAACTAAATCCGGCATGTAAACATGCGTGACTAATACTGCTTGTTTTGTTATTCTATTACTTGCCGATGAACAAAACCTGCTTGCTCAAGCAGTATGTATTTCTTAATGTTTCGAGATTAATACGTATCTACACTTAAAACAAAATTTATTTTTATTTATTTAATTATAGAGAAATAAATAAATATTTAGAATATAAAGAAAAAGATAATAAATGTACGTCATAGTAGTAAATCATAGTAACGAGAACAAAAGCAACAAATGTGTGTTAATGGCGGTGGGAAGAAGAACCAAACCATGATATTTATTTAGAAATTCAGTCCAGCTTTTAAGCTAGATGATTATATTTTAATTATTACCTAAATTCTTTTCTAAGAATAGAAACTAATTTATTAAGGACTTATTAAAAAGGAAGAAATTTATTTCTATATTTTAGTTTTATTTTTGTTGTTGGTGATTATCACCCAATAATTAGGGTGTCCTAGCTCTATTTATGCACGAAATAACTTCGCCCCTGTACAACATACAAAAGAAACCTAAAACATTATATATAAACATTTGGAAATGCTAATTTTGATAAGAGTGTTGTTTAATATACAAGGTGTTTTAAAACATATTTCTCCTTAGTTAGTTAGTAATTATGTAATTACATTTTATAATATAACTTGTCATTATGGCAGCAAAAAAAATGATTATAAGCGAAATATTATTTTCCTGTTTACTTTTTAAAGTATATTGAAATGCTATTATTATCTTAAAAACCGACAATTACTGACATTTAGGCGCAGTTGTACAACGCAGGTTTAAACTCAGTTCTACTAAACTGAGGTCAGGCCTTTAAACTTTCCTAAAAATCTCAATTTCCTTCAATTCCTTGACACTGACCAAGATCATTTGACTAGATAAGGTTGCCTCGTTAATCCCAGCCAATCAGTGTTTAGCAGTCTATTACGTCACATATGTACCGCACTGCTGGTTCCTTGGCGCCAACATAGCAAACAAGGATGTCTAGACGGATAATACTATGAGGGCGAAGAGAGATATACAATATTTAAAAATTAGCTAGAATAAACATTGTTAAATAATTTATTAATAGGAAATAAAGAAGTTACGGTAACAACTGGAATTGACAGTATTTAAAAGTATTTCTTTAATACTGACAAAATAATTTTGGTTTATAGTTTTTTGACTTTGGTAAATAATTTATAGAATTATACTATCAAGCCATGAAATCACGGCAGTAACGTTTTTGTTAAATGAGTAAGTGTGTACTTATCTCTTTTTGTCGTTAAGGTATATAAAATAAGAGAAATTTTGTATGTTTAAATTGTTTGTTTTTTTGTCGAATCAGTTAACTTATTGTATTTTAAAATTGCATATGAGTATAGTGTCTACCGTGTCTACTTTAGTCGGCGTCATATGGGAAACTTTTTTATTATTCATTGTAAAAAAACAAGTTATTCTTTATAAAGAGATATTAGATATCAAATTGTATCGGTCGTCTACGAGGTTTGGTTAAAAATTTTTGCTTAAAGGTAAAAAGTAAGTGCATGTATTTTTAATAATTTTGAAATTTGATAAAGAATAGATGATGTTGAGAAACATAGTTTTAGATGTGGGATTTTACTTAAAAAAAACGTTCTTCATATGACGCCAAGTTACGTAGACCGACTATAAGAAATCTTAATTAAAAATTGCAAAACTGTATTGAAAATTTAAACTAATAGGTAATTTCTTATTGAGAACGTTAGCTAAATTTTAAGCCAGAATTGAACATTTTTAAGTCCGACTGCTTTAAAAATAGTCCAATACACCAAAATAAACACTAAAATATTAAAAAATCGCACAAAAACGTAAATTACAAGTCAAAACACAAACTACACTCTATTAAAAACTTCATTAAATAATGAGCAAAATACATATGTGACGTCATGCTGACGTATGGTCCGCCATGTTGCAAGGCTTACGAGGCAACCTTATCTAGTTAAATGATCTTGGACACTGACTGCAATATTTAGATTTTACGGAGTTCAAAGGCCTGACGATATTTCATTAGAAGTGAGTTTAAACCTGCTTTGTACAACTGGGCGATACTGTATTATATGTTTGTATTTATGGAGGATAAAATAATAAGTTTAAATTTGTTCAAATATACAGAGCGTTCCATTTTGAAAATCCGGCTTGACAATGAAAACTCTGCTTTTGAGATATCTTGTATATTTGCCATTACTGTCAATAAAATTAGTGTTTTAGTTTTTTAATTTAAGTTTTAAGGAGAAAAAAATATTTATCGATTGTTAAATTACTTTTTTGCCTTCCAATTTATTATTATTACTATTAAATCGGCAATCTTACACTAAAAACACTACCAGTACTTTTTTCAAAGACTACATTAAAAAGCATAATGAAGTGTAATTTGATTGTTTTGAAACGTTACAGACGGTCATGCAAAACTGTCACATTGGAGGCTCATGGTTAGTTTCGGTTTTTTATTTATTATTTTTCTTAAATTCTTATAAAACGAATTAAACAAAAATAACTAACCAAAACTAACCATGACTCCACAATGTACATCAATAAAATTACACGTCCCTGTGTTTTTTACGGTGGTCTTTCTTTCAGTTCGATAAAAAGAGTAAATTTTGTTAAAGGATGTAAAAGCAATTTTTAAGCCGCCCTCGTATTATTATAATATTTGTTTAACGTTACACCAATAGATGGTGCTAGTATAGCTTTGTCACACGAACAACGTACGTCAGAGAAAAAAACAATAGGTCTAGTATCTTTCTCTCTTGCGATCCTGACCGTAAAAGTGCACTTTTTCAAAAAAAATTAAAATCGGTTCACAGTTGACGGAGTAATCGCGTAACAAACACACAAAAAAAATATACGACGAATTGCTAACTTCCTTTTTTAAGTTGGTTAAAAAATATAATAACATTACAAACCTGTAACAAAATTTGATATTCAGAAGCAATCTCCACCAACTTCTGACTTAATTCGCTTAGTTTATTCTTGATACTCAAAGTTTTTTCGTCTAAAGAACCAGCTTTAGCTATTAATTCTTCAGCACTCTTAATCTTCTGATTGACTTCAGCCTGAGCTTTCCTAATATCCGGCAAAACTGTTTCAAGTTTTTCTTCTAAGTGAGCTGCTATTTCACTTGGTTTTGTTGATGGAGTTGTAATGGTAGGATAGAGTTGTGAGTCTAGTTTTGATACCCAGCTGATGGTCTATAAAAACAAAAACAAAAAAACAAAATTGCAGAAAAAAATATTAGCTACAGTTTTACAAATTTTAATCAGCATAAAAACTACATAAGTGTACAAAAATTACTTCATTTGCTTTACTGGTTGCCTAGTAACGAATTTTTAAGGAAATAATAAACGAAACAATAAATTAATTAGAATATTTAAAATTAACGCTGGTTATGCTTCAAAAGGTGTTGAAAGTGGACTCCGTTACCTTCTAAACATTTCAAAATTCTTTTTGACAGGAGTTGCGCACACGATTTAACATGTCGGCAGTTACTAATGTACAAGCTTGTCGAATACGGTTTTTCATGTTTTCTGGTGTGGTTGGTGCTGTAGCCATAACTTTTTGTTTTATAAATCCCCATAGAAAGAAATCTAAGGGGGTCAGATCAGGAGATCTAGCAGGCCAGTTTACAGGACCATCTCGCCCAATCCACCTGTCTCCAAATATGTAATTCAGAGAATCTCGTACTTGCCGCGCAAAGTGTGGTGGAGCACCATCTTGCTGAAACCACACTTCTTCTTGCCTAATTCCATTGTCATTTAGAAGCTGCGGCAAATTGTTATTTAAAAAGTTATTGTACATTTCCCCATTTAGTAGGCCATCAAAAAAATGTGGGCCAATTACTTTGTCTGCAACAATACCACACCAGGTATTCACTGACCAAGGATGCTGATTTGGCACCATCCTAATCCAGTGTGGATTTTCAGCTGCCCAATAGTGCATATTGTGTCTATTGACCTTAAATTAAAAGCAGAAAATTATGCGAATTGCAATACCAAATGCAAAAATATCCTAGTGGCAAATAAATAGTTACCTGACCACAATTAGTAAACGTAGCCTCATCAGAAAAAATCACTTGTGTTAAAAAGCATGATGAGGGACTAGAGATATTTTTGACACAAATGTCACTACTTGACAGAGTAGGTCGTCCTAAGTAACTACCAAATGCAACAATTTTCTGCTAACATACATAATTTTTGACGAAGAATAAACTAAAATTTTTAAAATAAAAGTTGATTATTGATAAGTATGCAACCCGTAAAGCAAATGAAGTAATTTTTTGTACACTTATGTAGTTTTTTATGCTGATTAAAATTTCATAGAAAAACTACACCTTTCCATTTCAAAATTCTGAAGTTACCCCCACCCGTCAAAAACTGGAGGAGGTAAAAATTTAAGTACTACGTCAGAGTATGTCCCCCTTGCTACTTGTTACCCATACTCAACTTTTGTTAAAATCGTGCAACACATTTTAGAGATATCGCATTGTAACACTTTAAAATCCTCACCCTGTATATTGAGAACAAAAAAAAAAACAAATGGGATACACTTTATATTATGCCACCATTAAAAGAATCTTATAAAGCTTTACAAAACTACTACATTTAATATACCAATCTTTAATAGTTTTTGAAATATGACCACTTAAATCTTAAAAATAGTATTTAAAATTTCCATTATACTTACCTACGGCACTAAGCTGAGACTGTAGATGTAATGGAAATTATATGCAGATTTAAGTGGCCATATTTCTGAAACTATTAAAGATAGATATGTCAAATGTGGTATTTTTGTAAAGCTTTTTAAAATATCCTTTTAATGGTGACATAAAATACAGGGTTAAGTTAACCTTTTCATTTTTCTTGAGTTTTTAGAGATCATTTGTTTCTTTTTTATGCTCAGAAGATAATAGATAAAAAAGTATAAAACTTTTATACAGGACGTTTTTTTCTATCCTTCTTGGTCATAGGTAAAAGTAGGTGGCAAGATAGAAATAAAAACCCCGTACAATTTAAAAATACGCATTAAAAATATGTCAATCTGGTTTTAGAACTAATCCAGAGTAATCAAAAAGTACTAAAGTCTTGCCTTCCAAATAATTTAAAAACCCTAAAAACTTAATTATTTAAACAGGAAAAAAACTTAAAACAGAACAATATAAGAAAATTATACACAACAAATGGTTGATTTTAATAATTTTTAAACTAGGTTAAAATAATATTTTTTATGTGATCTTGTTTTGTCGCGCGCACATATTTGCGTTAATGTTTATTTAATTATATTTTTTATGTATTTAAACTAAAAAAATATAGTAATTTTAAATACATTATTTAAAAAAATGCAACTTTCTCTTATTAAACGTGCAAAAATATCGTTTTTTAATTTAAAGTACATTAGTATTGATTAAAGATATACAGGAAATTGGACAATACCATAAAAAACTATTATAATAACAATATAGCGTGTTCACGGATGGACTTAACTATACCTGAATTTTTTTTTAATATTTCGAAAAAGTGATACTTCATAAAAATGTTTTCTTCACCTAAAATGCTAAAAGCTATAAAAAAATCACCGTGGAATATACAGGTGGTTTTAAAGCGCGAAAATATTACTTTGCATAATACAAAAAAGAGAAAAACTTATTTTTGAGACTACTTAATTGAAAAGCGTAAAAAAGTTATTAAAAGTGTATAATACATTTTTTCTTGAGAAAAAAATATATTTTTTCAATTAATTACAAAAACATTTATTTTTCAGAATAAAAGCATTAAAAGGAATAACCGGAATACGGAAAATTTAAACTTACGAAAATGTTATTTTGGGAAATTAAAAAAATTGGTTGTGAATATTTTTTCAACTACTTATTTAAAAAGCGTAAAAAAGTAATTAAACTTTTATTTTTTATGCTAAATAAATTTATTATTTTTTGTGTTACATGCACTTTAACTTTACTTGATATTGTATGAATATGAAAAGTAAAATCAATTATTTATTAAAAAACAAACATTTATTTTAGTTTACACCTAATTATTTTAAGTAATAAAAACGAACAAATGTATTAAACTATTTTAATTACTCTTTCTGAGTTTTAGTTAACTTTTTAAAAATATATATTTTTAATTTTTTCCATGTTTCAAAATTTTATTTTTGTGATTTTCAAGCACCCTGTATATCAAAGGGCAATTTTCATCATAGCTTTTAGCATTTCAGACAAAGCAAACATTTTTATGAGAAATAACTTTTTTCGAATTATTAAAAATATAAAAAAACAAGTATAGTTAAGTCCATCCGTAGACACACTGTATATTAAACAATTTTAAAATGACACATTTCATTTTTGTTTGATATGCAATTGTTTTGATAATGGTCACTTTACATTTGGCGAAAACAATAATCATACACATTAGATGGCAATTTTAGTTTTTTAATTTACGTTTAGGTTGGGTCAAAATGTCTAGTCCTCGTTTAATAACCCTTTACATGGGTTTATTAGAATTAAAAAGATGAAATTTTTTGGAGTCTACTCCCATAAGTTTAATTCAACGGCATTTAATCTAATCTAAATAATAATAATTGCTAGAAGTGACATTGATGTAAATATAAATGCTGGATAATAATTTGCTTGGTAAAACTAAATCATTATACTCAACTTAATTTACTTATTATTTATTGGTATTAATTGGGCTAAATAAATATTGTCAATTTGAATGTCGAGACGCATTTTTATTGTTATTTTATGTAGTGTATTTAAGTAACTCAAAACTAAATGCAGTAGTCAAAAATAATTTAATTTTCTGTCAAAAGCAATAAACCTTTTAAATAATTACATGCGTTGGTGCGTTTAAACTCTAAATGAAAGTAGTTTACTAATAAAAAAATTACACTGCTTATTTATATACTTAGGTTCCTGTTTACGTTAAAATCTTTAAAAAATAGCAGTAGAACAAATCACCAATCGGTGAAATTATAGATGTGTATATTTTGTTACAAAAGGATAATTAGAAACCGAAGTTAATTTAACTTTATTTACCAGTATTAGACAATACTTTGTCGAATATTTATATGTTAGGTTAAACCTAGTTAATTTTAAGTAATAAATATTGTCTAGTATATAATAAGACAGTTTCATTTGATATTTTTAGCAGCAGATTTAAAATAGTAAGATATAAATTGAAACATGTGTGCAGTCCACTGCCCTGAGTCTAAGAAAAATATAATTTTAACATCTTTGATACGTTTTTTATATTCTCGCTTTTAAAATCTTTGAATGTTAAGCCAAGTTATACATAGTGCTTGGGTCCTCTTAATCTTTAAGGCACTAAAATTCCAATGATGGGGAGTACTTGGGGGTTATAGTGGACTCAAAACTACTACTAACCAGAAGTAATCAGAAACCAACATTTATATTTAAACAAAGTAATCAATAGAGCGGAAACAGCATTAATGCTCGCTCGCAGAACTTATGCCAAAACATGGTAACTGAGACCACAAATGGTTCACTGGGTATACAAAACTGTGGTAAAACCAGCCATAACATACAGGGTGTAATTTAATTGATGGCTAAAAATACAGGGTATGATTCCTTAGCTTATTTTGGGAAGAAATTTCATATGAACATATGTCCTAAACTTTTGAGATACAGGCTGTAAATTTTTTTAAAAACCCAAAAATATCGAAAACACTTATTTTAGTAAAATCAGTTATACTTATTTAAATAAGTATTGATTATTTTTGTTACATAATTGCATATCAAAAATGTTTAAACCTAATTAAAAAAAGATCCCGCAATGCTTCTTTAGCGGTCTAAAAATATGCAATAAAGTGAATGAATTTAATTTCTTTTTCTTAAACTAAACAAGATACCAAAAAAATTAAGAGACACAAAAGCAGTATTTTTATTTGCCTAATCTAAAGAAAGCACACAAATTTTACACACATTTACACAGTCAGTGGCGTACCGTTTTGTTGTTGAAAAAATTCCTTCCGTTGCATCTTGAGACGCCTGTGGACTTAGTAAATGTAATTGAGTAAGTGATAAATTATCCTCCTAATGTCATTAATAATATTGCCAAATTAAAAGAAAATTATGTAAAAATAGTAAGGATATTTAAAAAAATAGTTTTTTTTTTTTAATTTTAACACCCTGTATCTCAAAGGTTAAGAGGTTTAGGACATACATATGTTTATATGAATTTTTATTCCTAAAATAAGCTAAGGAATCATACCCTCTATTTTTAGCCATCAGTTAAATTACACTCTGTATATGAACCCATTTTCTGGTGGACTAAGACCAGACAGCATCCGGCTATGCTTCGGCTAGGCAAGGTGCAAAGACTGGCCTGTCTTGGCATAGTGAGATTTATTAAACGCACACCAACAGCAGTCTCGGAGACCCTATTTGACCTTCCGCCCTACATACAGCGTGTCTTCGGATGTTCCTACCAAATGGAAAACTTTTTAATTATTAACTTTACGAGAAAAAGTGCTTCTATAAAAAGTCCTGCTTGTAGAGAAAATACATTTCCAAAAAAATTGTATTTTGGATGGCTTAAAAAAGACTTGTTTTAAAATTAAAATACAGGGTATTTCCTAACTACGGTACCAAACCTTTAAAGAGTGGTTTCTTATGTCATTTTATAAAGAAAAGTTTCCATAAACATATGTCCAAAGTTGCTTCATTTTTGAGTTTCAGTTCGTTAAAGTTTTTTTAATTGGTATTTTATAAATATCTTAAATACCCTTAGAACGATTTGGTTGAAATTTGGTACGTTAATTTGATGTAATAAAACACTTGTAAATCTTATACTAGATTGGCTTTATTAGGTCCAGTGGCGTTTCAGTAAGCACCACAGTCGATATTATTGAGAGTTAAATGTAGGCCACTAGCCTTTTTATGTAGTTTTATACATTTTTTTATGGAGAAACTAAGAAAACTATTAGGAGTCAAACATTTTTTAATATCTGGTTTTGTATTTAAAATATTTATAAAATACCGACTATTAAATATAAAATTAACGACCTGTATCTTAGAAACAAAGCAAAAAAAATTATCTCATTAAGCAGGGCTTTAAATGAAGAGGCTTTTTTTCGTTAAGTTAAAGTTTCCCATTTGGTAAGAACTATCAAATACATACTGTATAGCGATACAAGGGGAGGCAAAAATGAAGGTGTATATACTAACAAAAATATCCAGCAACACAAAAGTTAGATCAGGATACATGGAAATAAAATAATATTATAAATAGTCCCATAATAGATATAAGGACAGACTATATGACCCCACTAATCGTACCCAGTAGACCCTTTCAGGTGACAATACTTCAAAGGGAGAACTGGGTAAACGAAAATTTTAGACCCTCTCTTCGAGGTCAAACCTGGATACGGACGGGTCCAAACCCAAAGAAGTGTCAAAAGCAGATGTCTACAGGGAGACAGAAAACACTCGTTTGACCTTCCTACTGGGAAACCACGCCTCTGTATTTCAAGCAGATTTTTTTGCGATTTAACCATGTGCTAGCATTAACAATGAAAGGCCCCCATAAATTGTACTATCAACAATCTTACGGATAGTTAAACAGCCCTTGGTGCATTAATCAATCCCAAGGTATCGTCTTGGCTGGTGCTGGAATGCCTTGAGGAAATTAAGGAACTGGCAAGACGCAACAACGCGAGGTTAATGTGGGTGCCAGGGTATTGTGAAATTCGAGGCAACGAAAACGCAGATGAACTGGCAAGAGGGAGTCAGCCACGACATACGTCGGGCCAGAACTAGTCCTTGAAGTGTCAAAAACCCTATTTGATCTTCCGAAGTGCTGTACAAAGCTGGATAAAGGACCAGCAAAAACTGCACTGGAACAGGCTTCCTCAACATATGCATGGGAAAACATACATCAAAGGACAAAGCACTAAAAGAGCTACTACTTAAAATGGATAGGAATCAGCTACGAACAATCACAGGTTTCCTCACTTGGCATGCTCCAGTGAAAGAACATCTGAACAAAAAAGGGGCTATATAAAGGAGATCTTCAGGGGATCACGACACTCGATTTGGTTAAATCGAGCGGGTCGATGTCCATCTCCATGGGTTCAGCCACGACGTTCAGTCGAGTTTACTTTCGACCATTTTCGTATTCTATCTGTTGCCGAAGGTTAACTCGATAGAGATACAGTAACCTACATACTTTCAGAGTGTGAGGCATTGGATCACAAAAGACAGGCAATCTTCGGGGATATTAGAGTGCCCCCAAAAACATACGCTACGCACCCTGCAGACCAATGTGTACAATGAAGAAGTCTTTGCATCACTCGTATTGAGAACAAGAAACCCAAATACCTATATGTATAAAAATTTAATAACTTTTTATAAAATTAAAAACCTTTTTAAATTTCTGACATTTGTAACATAACTCAGTTAAACGCGTTTGGCATCAAAACTTTTTAAAACTTATTTCCACTTTTTAGTCCTCCACTACAATATACTACACTACACTGCACCCCTTGCCAAACAAGGCTTTTAAATAGTTCGTAAATTTTCGGCCATGGAAAAATGAAAGACTACTGGACCTGAAAAGTTAGGTTCCTTAGTGAAAAAATGAACCATTTGTAGAAAAATGCACAGTAATTTCTTCAAATATATGTTTCTTGTACTAATATTTTATATGTTACATTTATTTGGCATATATACGTATATTAATATTTTAATCAGTCCATATCGATTAAATCGTTGGATTCTAATAGTTGGATTTAATAAAAAAATATAAATAATAATTAATGAGCTCACACCTCATCAACATGTTAAAGTTTAAGTAAAATACAATATAATCACATACCATAAACGAATAATAATAATAATTAATTTGTGTGTATTATTGTGATCACAATTATTACAATGGCGTCAATGTCCCGGCAAACACCCGCTTGTAAAAGAAAGTAAGAGAGCGAGATCATTTCATACAAAACGTCATACGAGAGAATAAATGACAAGCCGAATAAATTCGAAATAGAGAAGAACTAGAAAATAGAGAAGAAATTTCTTTCTTGCGAGTTACCGAGTCCGGCCTCTGGTTAATATAGGTATTCCAGTACTTTAAAATAAATTACCCCAATAAAAATAAACCCGAATGTAAAGCTGTAAAATATATTATATAGATTTAATTATAAATCAAACTTGTGATACTCATTAAAAAGACTATTAGGCCACTTTTACTATATAGTGTTTATACGTTTTTTAATCAATGATTTAAACTAAAGTATAATAATAAAGTAGGTATGTTAATATTGATCAAGTCGCTTAAAATTTCTTTAACTATAGCGCTAAGGTATCCGGTAATATAATATGTTCCTTGTTATCGTTTCGGCTTCATTTTCTGGTTAAATTGTAATATTAAAACGTGAAATACAAATCAACACATTATAGATATCAAATAATGACGTTATTTTAAATGATAAACCACAGATCTGTGGTTTAAACCTAAGACTTAAGTTGAAACCCTATTGTACAAGCATTAAACCCAAAAGATAGATTACATTATTTTTACTTATAAAACCAGCTAAAAACTCTATTTTGGACTTTAAATAAAGAAGTAAATTAAAAAATAGTGATTTTAATAGTTATTGAAAAATAAATGCATGTTCAGGAAAATATAACGATGCCATGGGCGCCATTGCTATCTCTTGTAAAACAGTAAGAATATGATAGTATATGTTGTTAACTTTGTCGCTAATACCTGCTTATATGTGGATTAAAACTATACAGGGTGTCCGCTAATTAAGAGTACACAGAAAAACTACAGATTCCTTATGCCAAAATATCAAGATTTATCCATACATACCTATATCCGAAAGTTGAAATAAGGAAGATAGAGGGTGTCAAAGTGAAAAAAAACAATATTTATAATGTTTGAGTGACGTAATAAAGCGACGTGGTTGCCAACTTGTGATAATAATACAAAAATATTAGGTTGTTATGTCTTTATAATTAATATGACAGAAAAAATTTCGATATTGTTCCAAATCACCTCGTATAAAACCACGTGTCTCGTTTTTATACCTTTTATTAACAATGAAACGTAACTATGGTTACAACTACGACAACATGTTTAATTGTCAATAATAAGCAATTCGACCAAACTGTCGATAATAAAATTTAAATTAAATGTTTTTTTCGGTGTTAATCGAAGAAATATTTCTCCGTTATTGTATGCTTTAAACAACTATGTTAATATATGGTTCAGTACACTAATTAAAAGGCAAAATTTTAATAATTTTTGCCGAAATTTTTATTCTGCTAAGTTTATGTAATTGAACGTCAGGTACAGCTGATTGATGACGTGCATCGAAAATTGTTTTGAATTTTCTTTATTAATTTTTATGTGTAAAAACAGGAGGCTGTCTACCCTATTTAAATTTTTCTATACCGTCCCAACTTTTTGCACTACACTGTAGGTATTTACTATTTAAGTCAACCAGTAAACTCCCCTATGGTTTCTACATTAAGAGGTATACCTTGTGTGAATGGCTCTGAGCAACCGTTTTTAAGATATTTGAATGAAAGTGGTTTAGGAATACCAAAAAGTGCCTTTAAAAACAGCGTATTAATCATCACTTTAATTATCTCATGATAATCGAATGATTTAGTGTATTCTTGTATATGTTTTTTTGTTGCATTAAACCACTTAAATGCAAATATCTTAAAACGGTTGCTCAGAGCCATTCTTACAAAGTATACCTCTTTGTGTGGAAAGCATAGGGAAGTTTACTGATATATTTAGATGAAACTCTATAGAGTAGTTTTAAAAACTTTAGATGTTTTAGAGAAATTTAAATAGTAGTAGTAGTAGCTAGCCCCTCTGGCTTATAGATAATAATTAATATCAGATCTGAATAGCTTATTTGAAAAATATTTTTTGCACTTCGACACCCTGTACCTTCTTTATTATCAACTTTTGGATATATGTATGTTTGGTTAAATCTTGATATTTTGGCACAAGGAATCTCTGGTTTTTCTATGTACTAATAATTAGCGGACACCCTGCATATTTAATTTCTAAAACACCAAAATAAAAAAGTTAAGAAAAGAAGAAAACTGTTGAATTATTTTTGATCTCTCTAATCCTAAAATAAGACCTTTTCTAATGTATATAAACTGGTTTTAAAACGCTGTGTACCACAAAATATTGTAGCCAGTAGCGGCTACCAGTACAGAGATTTAATACTTTTCGCTAGGCTCATCCACTTTTTATCGAAGCCAAGGCCTTACTGATATTTTTTCCAAGTTTCAGTGGCTAATGCTTTTTTAATTCGGGTATCTTTTACGCAAATTCTACTTACCCTTGTACTTTCCGCCATAGTTCTCTCCAACCTTATAAGAACTTCACGTTTTTCAACCACTTCGTCCCGGAACGATTGCCACGATTTGTTCACATTCAATTGCCGGCTGGAAAGACGTTCCAGCACCGATTCCACGCACTTACGGGCTCGTTGGGTATCGAGATGTGGCTCAGAGATCTGGAAATAAGATTTTGGATATATTTAGAATTTAGATAATACGAAGAGGAGAACATTAAAATTTATGGGAAACAGAGGCATTTATATACGTTAAAAATATATTTAACTAGGTGTACTGAAAATAAAGTTTATTTTCCTTTGTAACATTTATGAGGTAGGTAAAAAACAGAGATCCTATGGTAGATTACGTATAATAGTATTTATACATGTTCAGCCTAATAAAAGGTCCATAGGCAACTGCATCAACTACAATATAATAATTTCTTTTTGCTGCCCAATTTGATGGCAACTAAACATTTAATTATTCAATTTGTTATTGCTATTAATAAAAAAAACCTTAGCTTTAACTATTTTCTTTAACAAATTTATTATTACTTTTTTAAGTTTTTATTTTACAGAATAATTTCTTAAAAGCAATGCAACGGCTGTTTGTTTTGCTGCCTTATTTGATGGCAACTAAACATTTAATTAATTAATTCGTTTTTGCTATTATTATAAAAAACAACTCGACTTTAACTATTTTCTTTAATAAAATATTTTTTTAAGTTTTTTTTTGTTTTTATTTTAAAGAATAATTTTATTTTTAACAAAAGCCTTTTTAAAAACAACGCAACCGCCCACAAATAATGTATTTTGTTTTTTATTAATTACTTATATAATGTTATTTCGTTAACACATTTGGTATTATTTTGACGTATTCTCTAATTTTTAAAATAGGTTATAATTTTTTGGCTAAAAATTAATTTTATTTTTTATATTGTCCTTTTTTATTTAACACTTTATCGCACCGATTCTTTTTAAAATGATTTTAAATATACATAAGTATTCTCTTAGTAGTGACTTAAAATTTTATAAAAAAATTATATCGTATTAGTTGCGTCGCCAAAGTCACTAAATTTTACTTCGCAAAATATTTATTTATTAGTTTTCGTGCATGAGTACTACATATTCTGTATAAAAGATTTATTTTTTTATAACTGAAAACATAAACATTTTTTGCTTTTTTAGTTTCTTAAATTGGCGTGGATATGGGTCAATCAACTTTCTTTTGTACAATTGCCGGCTGGAAAGACGTTCCAGCACCGATTCCACGCACTTACGGGCTCGTTGGGTATCGAGATGTGGCTCAGAGATCTGAAAATAAGATTTTGGATATCGGAATCACTTTGTCCCTGGTAAAAAAAAATAAATTTATGAATTTAAGTGATTTATTAGTCACTATTTTAATAATTTTAATTAATACAAATCGTTGCCTAATAATTGTCGTTATTATTTCTGCAATTTATTGGTTTTTAATATCTCTTGAAGTGATTTAAAGAGATGTGTTTTATAAAGCTACTATTGGGTTAACGATGAAAATTTAAGTTTTTAAATTAGTGTAATACATTTATTAGACAATTAAAAATTTTATGGAATAATTCCAACCAAACTATTTAAATTTACTGATATTAAAACAATAAAAATATAATGATCTAATGTACGGGGTCTCAAGTTATAAATTTACGCCCCCTTAACTTTCTAACTTTTTATCATACAAAATAAATAAAAATATCAGTTTATTTAGTTAATTCTGTAAAAAATTTTTGCTTGTAAAAAATAGGGTTTACGAAGAGAAAATGTTAATTTTGTATACAGGTTGTAGAGTAAACTACCTGTATTTTTTATTTTTAGCAAAATTGTATTAGAAAAATTTATTTAGAGTCACGTTTGTAATCAATAAAAACAATAATACAAAATTTCATTAAAATCCATAATTTGACGAAAACTGGCGTTTACAGTTAAATTTGCTTTATAGGAATTTGGAGGAAGCAGGTGTTTGAAAAGCAAATTATAAAAGTTTCTTAGGTCATTTTATTATAAAAATTTAAAATATTTAAGTTTTGATAACTTCAAAAGCAGTTTCGTAAATCTTTTAATACCCCTGAATTAAGTTATTTTGAATGCTATTTTAAATATTTTTTTTAAACGATAGTTTGCTTAAAAATGAAAAAGAAAGGTGATTTACTCTTGTACAAAAATCATGTTTTTTAAAGTTTTTGCGAATCCTGTATACAAAATCAACATTTTCTCTTCGTGAATTCCATTTTTTTACAAGCAAAAATTTTTCTGAAGAACAATTTTTTTTTGAATAATGAAATTTTTGGTTCATTTGTCCTCTTCTTAACCCCACCCGTGGACAGTCTGTATAGGGTGTTCCATTAAAAATAATACTTTTGGTCGTATCCTGTATACCTATCATAAGAGGTAATAAACATTTTAATACTCATTTAAAAAGTACAGCAAAATAAACTAATCTTTTATTTATTCTGTACGACAAACAAAAATTAGGGGGTAAAATTTTTAACTTGACACGCGGTACAAACCTATTTTTTTACCATTATATCATGAAAAAAATGTAAATATACAAAATTGCATGCTTAAAAGTTATTTTTAAAGCATAAAATTTGTTTATAACAATTTTCAATATTGGCAGGTACAAATTTACAGGTACTTCACTCGTAAAAAAACATTACATTTTTGGCCAAACTTCGTAGGCGACTAATAAAAATTGATATCTGATGGTTAGCATTAAGATTAGATTTAGACTTTAAAGCATGCAGAACTTTTTTTAAAAAATAACTTTTTTCGTAAAATGAATATTTAAAAATCCATATAGCGCGAACTTACATAGACACATTATATACTGGGTGATTTATAGCCAGACTGGCCATAGGTATTCCCATCTCAATTTTGATAGCCTCTCATATTGGCTCTCTTATTAATTTTACAACAAAATTGTAAGAATATTTTAAAAATATAGTAAAGCAAACACGAACACTAAATTTCGTTATTCTTTATTAGGGCAATTAAAAGTTATTTAAGAAAAACTCTTTGTAAAATCATTGCATACCTAATACATGTGTACTGGAATAAATCCTCCAGTAAAAAATAATAATAAATAACTAATAGGAAGTAAAACGTTACTTAAATGACTAAGAAGACATTTGAATTAGGTATATAACGATTTTATAAACACTTTTTCTTAAATAACATTTATTTGACATTTTAGTAAATAACTAAATTTAGTGTGTGAGCCTATATTATTTTAGTCTTCAAAATAGCCTAATACAATTTTGTTGTAAAATCAATAGAGAAGCCAATATTGATTGGTATCAAAATTTACATATTTCTAGTCTGGCGATTAATTACCCGGTATATTTTGTCACTCCGAAAGAAAAGTGACACAACTCTAAAAACATGAATTTCCAGGAGAGATGTTTCAAAATCGTAGTTGCTAATAATTATTGATACCGCGATATTTCCCTCAACGGAAAAATGAAACTTGTGCCATCTAGCGGCTAACACCTTTAATATGCTTGTGTCGTTTTTCTGTGTTAACGAAGGTAACTTTTATTAACACGCTTTTATTAACTTGGGTTGTAACTATCCATCTATCTATCTATCCATCTATCTATGTAACGGAATCTTTGAGCCTAATTTTTACCAACTTTCAGCTATTCAATTTCTTTGAAACTTTGCACACGTATCAAGGACCGATGACAATGCAATAATTTAAAAACAGTATCCCGTTAAGTTCCAGCATTTTCCACGAAAACTGGAAAAGTGAAAATCGTACGTTCTGGCGGAGGCGCCAGATTAGACAATTGAATAATCGAACTTGACAACATTTGCCGACGGGTTGGGGACCGGGATAAGGTTGCAACGCCTTAGTTAAACAAGCGTGCGTCCACCCATAGGACGCAACCCCTTGGCAAACGACAGGAAGACCGTGGGGTTAACAAGAACCCCCGTTAAACGGGTACAAACCCCGTTACATGCAGACCAACCTGAAACTTTGCAAAAACCGCATTTGTCAAATTTGTCCCCTTTTGAATTATTGGCAACATTGTATCAAGAAATATCGTAGTGTGTTATCTGAAAAATATTTCGAGCAAAAACAGCCATTGTCAGCCTTATTCGTACAGATAAAGTATGGATCGTTCGGCAAAAACCGCACTTGTCTTGACATGTGATGTTTTTGCAGGAAATTAAGGATTCGTTACAGTGTTTAAAAATGGACGCGTCGCAAAACGTTGTGCCGACAATTAAAGCTAAACAACTGAAGAAAAGAGAGTTAATACGTGGGCGTCCATAATCTTAAAGATGATAGTGCAACAATGTACACCTACGATGAAACAATTGCAAAAAAGGTCAAAATGAAGTTACTTCATTACTTTTTCATTATTTTACACAGGTTCTTGACGTCACTTCTCGAAACTTGGTATTAATAAGTGATGGTTGCCCGGGACAAAATAAAAATTATGTTATGATGCATTTTATGTATTTATTAGTCCACTGCTTAAAGTTGTTTGACAATATTACCTATATTTTTCCCATACGTGGCCATTCATTTCTACCCAACGATCAAGACTTTTCAGTTATTTCAAAACGAAAAGCGGTTGAAATAGCAGAGATTCCCGAGCATTGGGATACAATCATACAGACTTGCAGGAGAAATCCGTCTCCATTCAATCGGATTAAGGCACAACAAAAAGACCACAGATAAATATTTTCTTAAGAACCCGCGACCTCCAATTAAGCTGAAATCGTTAAGAATGTATCGCATTCAGGCGAAAAACAAGTTTTTGGAAATAAGGGACAGTTATAGTGGACCATGGAGACAATCCGTACTTCGAAGTAAAATACCTCTATGCAATGAACTTCAACTTTTTCCGTTATACCGAGAACTTTAACCATTAATCCATTAAAAATAAAAGACCTACAGACTCTCAGCAAGGGTCTAAGCAAAAAGAACATACCAGATTCTATAATGCCCTACAACCAACAGAATCAAAAATTGCTGAATTAAGCGACGTCGATCCCGAAGATAATAGCAGTGGGTGTGACGAATAGAAAAAAATGATCTTTACGTATTTAGAACATAAGTTTAAGTTTGTATTTAACATTGAAGGATTATTACTTCAGTGAACTTTGTTTTATCATATTCGAATAAAACATGTTTTTTTTTTTGTAAGTTCATTTTAATTTTCTTGCAAAAATAGCACTTGTCAAACAAAAAAATCTAATTTATGATGTTAAAACGTTTTTAAATTTACTTTATTATGAATTGTTTTGTTATGTATTTTTATCTACAAACCATCCAGGAGCCGTCTTTTAAAATAATTAATATCTAAGAAGATAAAAGGTTTTTTAGTTTTCTGTAAAAAGCTATTTTTTGACAAATGCGGTTTTTGCTAGGAACCCTTCAATTGATGTATAACTTGCTGCGTTTTTTTTAATTGACTTTTTTCAATTTTATAATAAAAGGTGTAAAATACATAGAAATACGGAGTTCTAAAAGGTGAAAATTATGTGGCCACTTTAGCTTTAAATCAAGAATGCATGGAGAAGAAATTTTTAGTGAATAAACTGGAGCATTTATTTTAAAAACTAATTGATATATCGAACTAAAAATGAAAAATAAATAACAGTTTAAAAACTCAAAAACACGCTTTATATGCAACCGGAACTAGAATTAGAGGTAATTTTTCATCATAGAGTTTGTCACTTCAGAGTAAAAAGCGTGGGTGCATTTTACTATTTTTTTCATAACTTTTCCTCATAGATATTTGCAAATAGAATAATTATAACATTTAATATATTAAGCACCCCACGCTTTTTACTCTGAAGTGACAAACTCTTGTAATGAAAAATTATTTTCTAATTTTTAGTTCGGTTGCATATAAAAGCGTGTTTTTTAGTTTTTTTAAACTATTATTTATTGTCACTTTCTTCCGGACCAACGATTTGTGTTTATTACTTGTTAAATGACCATTTACAAAAAATAATAATAACATACAGTGTATTCGAAAAGTCCCTGACCCTTAAACTGGTATTTTTTTGTTAAAAAGCCAGTATGATAATTAAAAATCTTAAAAAACAAATTATTAAAATTAATTACGATTCAAAATTAACAAAGAAAATGTCAGTTTGGAATTAAAATAAGCAGCAGATTGGTAATTTTTTAGTTTATTCAAACTTTGCATTCCAAAAGTCAATAAAATCGTGTTTTTAGAAAAGTCAGTTGCCACTAATAAATTTCTATTTATTACTGTCTGTATCTATGCCAATCTTATACAGTGCTTGTCTAATCTCGGGACCCCCTCCTAACTTTATAATTGTTTGGTATTTTTATGAAAATTTAAGGACTGGCAGATATAAATGTTAAACGGAAAGCTGATTCAAAAAATCTTTAAGAGCCTTAAAAATATTTTAATTGGCCTAATAAAAATAAGTAAGTGGCGTATATTTTTATCAGAAACCTGAAACGGGTACCGCTCGAGATGTCACTCAATTTGGTATATAAATTTAATCAAGTTATATTTATGAAAAGCTTTTTATGGTAGGTTTATATCTGACATTTATTGCATGATATTTATGTCAGACAAAAATTCTGGCTAATGTAAACAATAAAAAAATTCTATCCGACATAAAATTTGGAAATAATATTGCCGAAATTTAATCCCTGCAATAATATAATAAAAGTTAAGAATACTTCAAAACAAATAAATTAATAATGCATTTAATTAAAAACTACCATAGATTCCTGAGGCTAAAATATGACGATCCTACGAACTAACATGCCTTAGTTTAAAAGCGGATGATTTCAGAGATACATGGTGTCCAACATTTATTCTGGTTTTAGTTTTTATAAATAATTTTGTCAATAATGGTCGTATTGTTATAATGTTTGGCTAAAAGGGTTTTGGGAGGTGAGAAATACGAATCTTTCAGCTATCAATTTTACTGTAAACTCTAGAGGGCGCTACCTGCGGTATCTTGCAAAATTAAAAACAAAATAAGTTATTTAAACCACTCTGTATGTAACTTTTAGATTACAAATTCTTATTTTTTGACATTTTACATAAAAAAGGTATACGTGGTAAAAGTTGATTTAGGCAGCCGTTTTTGAGATATCCGGATTTAAAAAATGTACTTTCCTGTTTGGCCAGGTCTAAGCTATACAGGGTGTTTCAGAATAAGATGCTAATCTTTAAGAGTATAAATTCTTAGGTGATTATAAAAAAAAACAAATAACCTAAGTGATCTTAACTTCTGAGATACAGAGAGGTAAAAAGCATATTTTTAAATAACTTTACCACCCTGTATCTCATAAGCTAAGTCCATTTAGGACATAGGTTTATATTATACTTTTCTTTCTAAAATTACCTAAGGATTCATACTCTTAAAGATTAGAATCTTATTCTAAAACACCCTGTATAGCTTAGACCTGACCAAACAGGAAGTAAATTTATTAAATCTCAGATACGGCTGTTCAAATCAACATTTACCACGTAAACCTTTTTTATGTAGAATATGTTAAAGAATAAGGATTTGTATCTAAAGGTTACATACATAGTGGGCTTAAAAAGTAATTTCGTTTTTAATTTTGCAAGATACCGGGTAGCGCCCTCTAGGGTATACAATAAAATTGATAGCAGATTCTGTATATTTCACCTTTCAAAACACCCTCTAGCCACAATATTGTGTCAATACAACCAATTATCGACAAAACTATAATTATAAATAAATTTATGACACCCTGTATCTTCAAAATCGTCCACTTTGGGACTAAGGCATGTTGGGTTAGATCGTCATATTTTAGTCTCAGAAATCTATGGTAGCTTTTTTTCTGCACTTTTAAGAGACACCCTGTAGAATATAAGCTTTTATTTTCCTATCAACATTCTTTAATATCCTGTGCAAACTTTTTTACCCCTTTAAAATGATTCATTTTCTGTGCAACATTCTTTAAAACCCTGTATATAACTACCCAAATTATATTTTTTTTCTTTCGGGTTGTTGGAAATATATTAAATAACAAAATTTTACCTAAAAATAAACAGTATTTTTTTAGATTTGTTTTTGTTTATCGAAAAGATATACACAATTCTTTAAATCCTAAGAAATGACCATCAAACAGCAATTTTTGGCAAAAAATAAAACTTATTATATTACTTACATTTACTGCTAGATACTAAATGTTTTATTATTATCTCCTACACATCCACTGGGTATCTCAAATTTAAACTGATCGCGGATTCTGGATAAAAAGCAATAGAGATGCAGATATTAGAAAAATAAATTTAAAATGGCGGTTGCGTGGGCTTTGTTTTGTATAAATGGTTATTTTAATCGGTTAGATCGTCTATATCGAGCCTTGTAAAAATTAGTTTTGTTTAGATACAACATAAGTTGGCCATCAGACGAATTGTAGTTTGTAGTAATATATAGGTCAGAATGAAAAAATAAAATACATTTAGAAATTTCTATTTAAATCAGATTAGGAACAAAATATACCGGGTGCCCACGAAAATACTAGCAAGCAACACTTTATATATTTATGAAATATATATATTCTACAAGCAATTTCCAGAAAATAAAATTACCATATGATATATGTACTTATCTTAAATAGTTTTCGAGAAAGTGGTGTTAAAAAATGTTATGGTAACTGCCATTTTTATCGATTTGCTTTAAAACAAATGATGGTAGAAAAAAGGTTATGCGATTTTTACTTATATTTAATGAACCTTTATCCTATTCCCGTAAAACAATTTCCGGTATTACCGGAAGTTCCACAGAAATTGACTTTCGGCAGTAAAAAACTTTAATAATTCAAGTGGAAAGTATCTACTACCTAAACGCCTTTAATTTAAACTTTTTGTTAATTATATCTTATCTCTAAACCTCGTAGTTTTTAAGTTATTAATAGTAAGACGTTACAAAATATATTTTATCCGCTATTTTTAAGACTATCGTTTAACTTTTTAATATTTTAAAACCATAAGGTTTAGTGATAAAATACAATTAAAAAAAACAGATTGGAAAATAAGTGTTAGGTTTAAATTTAAGTCTTAAGATACTGGTTGTCATTTAAATTTCTAAAGTTCTTTACTGTCAAAAGGCAATTTCTGTGGTACTTCCGGTAAAACCGGAAATTGTATTTCTACGGTAATAGGATCTAAGGATCATTAAATAACTTTTAAAAATTGCATTAGCCCTTTCCTATCATCATTTGTTTTATGACAAATCGATAAAAATGGCCGTTACCATGACATTTTCCAACACTATTTTCTCTAAAAGTAATTAATATAGGTGTCCGTTATTTCCCAAATCGATTTTTAGTGATCACCCAACAACTTTTGGTTTATTTTCTAAAAAATATATTTAATGAAAAACGTCCTTAATTCCTGATTTAAACCGTTCCGCATTTATGTTGCTTTTCCCATTTAAATAACATGGGATTTTTAGACTGTTTCCTTTTATTTTTTTCTCAGACAAAAATGGATGAAAAAATCTACTTATTGCATAATCTGATGTTAAATTTAATGCTCTACAAAAATGTCCTTTACGAATTTTCGATTAAGTAACTCTTTTAAGAATTTTTTACCGTCAAACGTTGATTTAAGATTGAGTTGTCCATCCCCGGGAATTTAATAATAAACTGGCATTTTTTAAATAAAGCACTCGGTATATTACCTGACCAATAAATAAATATTTTAAAGAGCTTTTAGAAAATACCACATTTTATATGTCTATCCCCTTATAGTTTTGGAAATGTGGCCATCCAAATCTAAAAAATAGTAGATACCTACAGTGTCTATTTTATCTTCGACACTAAACTTAGTGCTTATAGCTAGAAGTTGAAAATATGGAAAATTAACATAATTTTCAGATTTAAATGGACATATTTTTTAAACTATGCGAGATAGACATATTTAGCTGAAGCTTTTTAAAATATCTATTTAATGGTGATGTAATATACCAAGTGTTTTATTAAAAAAATGCCGGTTTACTATTAAATTAAAGAGGATGTCCACAACTCAATAATAACTCAACGTTTGACGGTAATTATCTCTTAAAGGAGTAAATGAATCGAAAATTCGTTAGAGACATTTTTGTTGAGCATTACATTTTTATCAGAAAATGCTATAAGTAAATTTTTCTATATATTTTTGTCTAGGAAAAAAATAAAAGAAAAAGTCCAAAAATCCCATGTTATTTAAATGTAAAAAGCCAAATGATTCTGGCACGATTTAAATCAGAAACTAAGATCATTTTTGCATTGATACAGGGTCACCCAAGTTAAGGGTTTGCCATTAGTATTTTTTTATTAGTCAAAATATTGACAATTTTTTTACATTGACAAACCCGTAGTAGTCCAAGAGCCCGTGAGCGGCAGACCTTCGTTACTTTGTAAAAACTGAAAGTTTGTCAGTGCATGCTTCCAACATGGTAGAAGCAATGCAGACTATGAAGTTTGACTCATAGTGGCTTTGGCAGGTACCAGGTACCAAAGGTTGAAGACTTGAAACTTAACTTTCTTCATTTTGTAAAAGGTAAAAAGATACTTCCTCAGTCAGCATGCAAAATTTTGGGTGGTCCAATGATCCGATGATGTCTAATATTTCTGTTATTTAACAAAATATGACAAAAGTCTCTTAGTCCGAGTTGTAGGTTTTTCAAATAGAGATGTCCTAAGAATATTTTGATATATAAAAAGTGTTTCAAAAAAGATGTGAGGTTAGTTTTTTAATTGATTTTTTTGGACACTCTGTATACATCAGAATATTTTTAGGACATGCCTATTTAAAAACCCTGCAACTCTTTACAAATTTTGTCAGATACCAAAATATTGGACTTCTCGGACCATCGATCCAACCCAAAATATTTGTCTGTCAAGGGGTTGGAACTATCAAAACTGTCTGGCGATTGAGGTAATATTTTTTTAATAGGTACTAACGCACCAAATCTAAAATTCAGCTTTTACAAAATGACAAAAGTTAAGTTTCAATTCATTCTACCATTATTTCTACCTATGTTGGGAGCATGCACTGACAAACTTTTAGCTTTTACAAAATATCGAAGGTCTACCGCTCATGGGCACTTACTCTATAGCGTTTTTAACGTTCTTAAAGATTGGAGATTAAAACACATTTGACAGTTGTGTTTTTGAAAATAAAGTAAAATGGGATTTTTTAAATAAAATACCTTATATATCTTTTATCTTAAAAAAGTTTTATGAAAGAGCTTTAAACAAAGTTTATATGTGACATATTTAATTTTTAATAGATTCCCATCCGTAAACGCAGTGGTGTAGCGTAGACTAAAACAGGGGAAGGCGAAGTCGTATCCGCGAGGCACATTTGTCGCTGAAGATAGCAAAAAGATGAGGTCCAAAAAACAAAATAAAAAAAGGTCTTAATTTTTAAATACACACTCTTTTCAATGTTTTTTAATGCACATATCATATTGGCGTAGGCAAACATGTAGGTACCTGCGAGGTTTTGAAAGATTAAGAATAAAGTTGGAGAGCTAAAAAGGTCCTCACCCACGTTTTTTTTTTAATACTTTAATTACGGTTGCTACTGCTACCTTCAACTACAAGCCGCGAGCCCCCGCCTACCCTGCCTACTCCTAGCTACGCCACTGCGTAAGAGTTTAATACTAAATTAGCATTTTAAAATAAAACACCTTGTATATTTTATTACCATGAGAAAGGTATTTTATTGAGCTTTAAGGAAATACCTTTCATCTCTTTATCTGTTACAGTATTGGAAGTATGGCCATCCAAATCTTAAATATAGTAGATATTGTAATCTTTATTTTATCTACGGCACTCAGTAAGTGCTTATAGCTTAGTGTTGTATGTACAGAATGTCCTTGGATCAGGTTTATCAGAAGACAAAACAGTAATTCTTGATAAAAAAATTTCTTATAAAAAATATTATCCACGAAGAGAAAATGTTAACAGTATACAGAGTTCACAAAAACTTGAAAAACATGTTTTTTTGTCAGGAGAAAATTACCTTTATTTTTCATTTTTGGGCAAAATGTCATTTAGATCTTTTATGTAGAATAAAGTTTGTAATTGATAAAAATTATGAATACAATATTGCTTTATATCTTTAATTTGGCGAAAACACCTTGGTCACATTCATCTACAGCTGGAAAATTGTGTTATGTTGTTATTGTTGTTAGGGAGAACAGGTGTTTTTAAAGCAAATAAATAATGATATAGAAATATCTTGTACTCAATAAATGCTTTTGCTGTAGTTTTTGGGGGTCCCTATGCAAGACGAAACCCATCCCTAACGTGAATTTTGTTTTGATACTTAAAAATTGGGTGTGAATAATAAAATAAAGACAACGGAAGTCCGAAATTCTTTAAGTATCACTACTACATCATTGTCTACCACATTCAGACAGACGTGAATTTTGTTTGTCCAAAGCTGCATCCAGACTAGCAACAATTCGCCAAACATCGGTCCAAACAAACCAACCTATTTGCCCGCTCCTTTGATGTAAAAATCGACAAGCTCTAAATCACCGCGAAATCATTTCCCAAGCCCTTGCTATGTGAGGCTATGTGGGACTATGTGGGGTATGTGGCGCGCTATTCGGTGCGGCGAATTGTTGCAAGTCTGGACGCAGCATAAGAAGCAAAAGCATTTACCATACACAACTTTTTTAAACATGAAAATTTGTGGTCTACTTGTGTCATTGTAAAGTCTATCCGTGGACATTCTCTATACTGGTTAAGCAAGTAGGTATAGGGATATCGGCCAGTTAAGCAACAAAAAGGATGTATGTGACTAATCCAATTAGAAATGTTTACATGCAGGTATTCATAAATTGTCTTTTTTCCTCACATTGTATTTTTTAAACAAATATTACAATAAAACCTAATATGTTATAAAAATTGTATTTTTATTTTATTGTCTCCTTGCTTTATCGAATTTAGAATATAAAAAAAAACTTGATCAGAAAAAAATGATGCCCTATTTTAAAAAACACATATTTCCTGTTTTTTCTTTTGAATTAGGAAAACTACCATAAATCGGATATTTTTTTAACTGGAAATAGAATAGCAAAACTAAGGCATATTAATATCTTTTAATAATAACATAAATAAATATTCACAATACCGAACCATTTTCAAATGTTTCTTGTAAAACAAAACAAACTACTGCAAATAAATTACAGTAGGCGCATTGCCAAAATATCCTATTTTAATCTTTACTATTCCTGGATACGACAGATGGGTGGTATGCGAAAAAAGTGAATGGGTATTTTTAAATTTTATGGCGGTTTGTAAAATGTAAATTGTGCAAATTAAAAGATACCTAATTATTTAAATGTGTAAAAATGTAATATACAGTGCATTTTAAAACGAGGCACCTTTTTATAATTTCGTTATTTGCACACAAATCCAAAAACACGTTATTATTCTCTCCCCTACTAATACAACCGTCAAAAAGTTTAAATGAAAAGAAGGTCAAGTAATACTTTATTTTACAGGTTTTCCAATTCTCTCTTTAATAACTGTTAGTGTTTTTTTAAATCGGTTTAGTAGTTTTCAAAAATGCATACTAAATACCAAGGTTACTAGCTGGTGGCTCACCCCTATAGCATTTTTATTGTTTAAAATAAAAAATTGGTACGTAGGTATATCACATAAATGTGCGTTGTTTCACGAATTCAGTCGTTTTCCATTACTTTCGGTGTAGCCGAAAGCGACCATAACTTTCATTTTCTAAATATATTCTTAATGAGACACCTGGTATATTTTTACTAATTTAAATAAAAATATGACATTTCGAAAACAATGACACTGCATGTGCATTCATGGCACTCTAAAAATAGAAAATTATACTGTAATCTTCTTTAGAAATGTCTTTTAAACATCTAAAAAATGGTGATAACAAGATCCAAACTTCTTTTGGGGAAGGGGCACAGTTTTGTATAGGGTGGGCAAATTGAGCGTTTTGATTCGCTATCTCAGTTATTACTGAAGTGAAAGTATTGTGGGCTCAATTTTAAAGAAACTTAAAATAAAATGGTAAGAATTTTAATACTATTATTCATTAAAGAGCCACGAGAAAAAATTAAAATCTTGTCGTTTCCGATTTAACCTTTAAATATTTTTTATTATAGGTGATATCCGAAAATCACAAAAATAAGTTTTGTAAAACATCACGTCTAATCTACATATGGTTTTTGATTTTTTTATACAGGGTTGCGTTAAAAAGTTACGATAAAAACTTTATGTTTTTTTATGAAACATTCTGTATATTTTTTACTAATTAATAAACCTAAACACTACGATAATTAACATACACAGCCATTTAAAAACAAAACAAACCTAAGTCATTTAAGGAAAAACGTTTGAATACGTGAATTTTTTGGATTTTAGGGGAAAGATTTTTTGCAACCTTCACACCCTAAAGTGCAACGCTCTAGCAGACTTACCCCTAAAATTTTAATAATAGAAAGAAGGTTTGTCGACCCTGAATAACTTATGGTTTTGTTGGCGTATTATTTTCTGTTACCGTTTATGTGGCAAATTTTTATTTTTTAATATTATTAATAGTTTTTAAATAAAATCCATTATTATAAAAACATTACCTATGTTACAGCTTTTAAAGGGCAAAATTTAATTTTAAGATCGTAGAAAAATATACGTATAAAATTTCCATTTTAAATAACAAAGTTGCCACATATCGAAAAATCGCCCATTTTAATTTTGTGTTAAAGAAATGTCACAACTAAATTTTATTTGTTCTGAAGTTATTCGAGATCAAAATAGGTCAAAATATCGTCGGACTTTCTATTCTCTCTATGTCAAATATTCTTAGAACGATACTGTTAAGGCACTTTTAGCTGCGTGTCAATTGAAGTTATTGAACCCAGTGGCGTCTCAGTGGGCACCCCAGCCAATATTATTAAGAAAAACATTTCTCCACTTTGTAGTTATTTTTTTTCCAGTTAAGCAATTCAAAGTACAAATATAAATCTTGTGTGTTTTATTTGTACACCCATTTTGGTTTTTAAGAAAAACCAAGTTCTCTTTATTGAATTTAAAAATATAGTATCAATAAACGATAAAAAATAAAAAAAAACAATGTTGACCTAAATAAACAAAATATCAACGCTTTAATAAAATTCATGGCCGCTAATCAAAATTGTTTATTTATAATGTTTACTTTTTATTTTTGTTTGTCTATAGATACTTTTTACTATGAACTGAAGAGGCTTAAAATTTTTGTCTCAATTAAACGAAGCTAAATATAATGAAAACTCAAGAGATTTAAAAATTGCGTATCTTTCTTAATTCGAAAAAATATAAAACTACTTAAAAAATCAGTTGTGTACTTGTTTTTCTTAATAATAATGACTGTGGTATCTACTGAAACTCAGCTGGACCCAATAATTTCAATTTATTTCAGGCTAAATATTAATATTTGAAACAACTATATTTAAATTTAACCAAAGTAGTTATATTTCAAATATATTTTTTAAATATTTACTTTCTTAAGTTTAATGCCATCAAAAATACAATTCCGGACATATTACGTTCATAAAAACGATATTTTATAAAACGACATAGAATAAGAAAGCACCTTTTAAGTTTTATATCGTGGTTTTAGGTTCATTTACCTTATTCAATGGTCTTTTTTGTTGAGTACACGTCAAAAGTCTATCTAGAAAGAAGGGGACCGCTTCGGTCCTTGTCCCGGGGTATAGCGAGCTACTCCTATTTAGCCCTATTGACCCCTATGAACTATCCGGTCGCCTGAAACAAAATAAAGGAAAACCCACCAAAAACCCAAAAAATCTAATTAAAAATATCCTTTCGGTAGTAAGTGTGCCACCGTTGTTTAGTTTAAAATTAAGTTAAAAATTAAAATAAAAAACTAAGGTATTATTTAATTTTTAAGTTAATTTTAACTTTGATCAAGAAACGTCGTTTTTTAAGTAGAGTTTTTGGGCTTGTTGGGACTCTTTTCTTTATTTCGTGTTAGGCGACCGGCCAATTCATAGGGGTCAATATGGCTGAACAAAGTTAGCTCTTTATACCTCAGGACCAGGACCAAAGCGGTCCCATTCCTTCTAGATTGACTTTTGACGTATACCCAATAAAAAAACATTAAATAAACGAATAACGCCTAACCAATATAGAGCATATCTTTAATTCACCCTCGCTTAAGAAATATAGAACATTTTGTTTCTTTACCTTAGTTAACAGTTTTCACATTAGCCTAGCTTTAAGCCGTTTTTGTAATTTATTTATACACGGTGCTTCTCAACTGCGGCAAAAATTAAGGACTTATTTATAAGCCAAATACATAAAAAAGGTCATATAAACTTAAGTCCGCAAATTCAAAAAGAAAGACATTAAACTTTGAAAATACTTTTTTTTCTTAATTTGTTAGTTTTAATACAAACGTAATATAATTGTGTATTTATTGTTGTTGTTACATAATTGCTAATAAATTATAAAACCTTCTTTTAAAAGAAAACAATTTTCTTATGTTTCTTGTATGGTCCAGGATTATGCAATTTAGCGGATTTTAGTTTTTTTTGTAGGAAACTAAGCAGAGTACGTTAAAATATTAGGAGAAAAAAATCACAAATATCGGTGGCGTACAATATTTTCATGTTTCACTCGAGGTGCCACTAAACTTTATTGATCTTTATAAAAAACTTTTTTATATAATTAGATAAAGAAATAATACCATATAATTTTTTACCCCAATTAAAAATACCCCGTATAAAACATATTTTTTGCTCCCACTTTACACTCGTGTCATTAAAAGTGAATTGCTTGGAATTTTTTTAATAAATATTATTATTTAACCAAATGTCAAAAATATTTTTATAGACCAACAGATTCTCGCTCGCCTAGGTCAATATTCCCACTTAAAAAGTTTTAAAAATAGTTTTTAAATTTTTAACCTAAAATTTATTGCTTTATTGTGGGTGACAGTGTAAGCTTTGTTCTTTACAATTAAAAAGTACGGCATATTTATGCGAATATTTCTACATTTTTAATAAATTATTTAAATGAAATAGGGGTTAAATATTTAAATTTTTATTTCGTTGCTAAATTTTTTTTTTAAGGTTGCCAATGTATTTTTAATGATATGTAAAGGATATTTTTATTTAAGAGAAGAAACGGCACATTTTATTTTATTTCTTTATCTTTGGACATTCTACGAAGGCTAAAAACCTAAATACTACTATTTTTTACCATTACCTCGGGTCCTTAGATTAATTTGCGTCCAATCATGGCCATCTAAATGCAATATTAGAAATGGTTCTAAAAAATCAAGTAGACATTTTTTTAAATGTCAAATTCTTATTAAGAATTGTATTAGGTATTTAAATATGATAAAATATACAGAGTATTCTATTTAGAAAGATTTAAAAATGGGGCAATTTCCGGTTCACTTAAATGCAAAAACTCTTCTTTTCTTATACTATTTACCCATATCAATCTCATTTTAATATCTCTAATACTTTAGGAGTTATATGGCTTGTCTAATAAATTCGTTGACACCTGATATTATTTAATTAAATACAGGGTGTTTCTAAAAGGTGCGAAAAATATGATACGACATACTGCTGAGGCTAAAATGTGACGATTTAACCTAACTTAACCTTTAACCTTAGTCCAAAAGTGGAAGATTTCCTTGATACAAAGTATCAAAAAATTATGCCGAAAATGTATTTTTTTAAAGTTTTGGTAATACTAGGTTTATTGTCACAATATTCGGCTAGAAGAGATTTTGGGAGATGGGAAATTATCACCGGCTTATAATTTGGAGAGGGCGCCACTGCAGGATCTTGTAAAATTTAAAACGTAATAACTTTTAAGCCACTCTGTATGCAACACAGTGGCGGCGCCAGCTTTTCTTTTAGGTTGGGCGATACCCGGCGGAAAGATCTGGAGGGTGGGCAGCAGTATTTGCAAGTGCAATCAGGGTCACAATTCAGGGACCTTGAGGTGGAGGGAGGGGAAAGAGCTCTTAACCTCCGTAAGACGGCCGATTAGTCCCCAAAATAAATGAGAATTTATAATATATTAACCTTTCTAAAAAGTGCGGAAAAATGCTACCCCAAATTTCTGAAGCTAAAATCTAGATCGTCATATTTTAGCTTTAAAAATTTAGCATTTTTCCGCCCTTTTAGAACTCACCCAACTTACCTTTGTCTAAAAAGTGGATGATTTTAAAGATACAGGGTGCAAACAGTTTAATATGGTTTTAGTTTTTTATAACTAATTTGGTTAATAGTATGTTCATTGCCACAATATTTGGCTAGAGAAATTTTGGGGAGTGTAAAATTAAAATCGTCTTTTACTTTTATTGTAAAGTTCAGAAGGCGCCACCTGCGAAATCTTGCAGGCATTTTTGTTTTGTGCAACTCTGTTTTTTAGTATAAGATAATTTTTTTTTAATATTTTAAAATATTTTACCTAAAAACGGTATACATGGTAAAAGTTGACTGAAGGAAGCTGTTTTCGAAATATTTAATTTTAAAAATACACTTTCTGTATGTAAGTTTAGGCTATACAGGGTGTTTAAGAAGAAGATGCTGATTTTTAAGACGAATCATTAGGTGAAATGGTAAAAAGGTGTTTTTTTTTTTCAAAATTTACCACTCTGTATCTTAAAAGGAAACCCATTAAAAACATATTTAAACTTTTATTCTCAAAAATCACCAAAGAATTCACACTTTTAAAGATTGGCATCTTATTCTGAAACACCCTGTATAGTTTAGATCTGGCCATACAGTGGGTAATTTTTTAATTCTAAATATCTGAAAACGGCGGCTGAAATAAATTTGTTCTACGTAAACCTTTTTTAGGTAAAGAATAAAGAATTCGAATTTTATCTAAAGGGAAATACAGAATGGCTTAAAAAAGTTATTTCGTATTAAACTTGTGAAAAATACCGCATATGGCGCTCTCTAAATTTTACAATAAAATTAAAAGCCTATTAAATTTTTTTACCAATACACCTATTATTAACAAAATTATTAAGAGAAAAGCTAAAACCAGATTGATTGAGATTTAGACTAAGGTATGTAAGCAGAGCCGTACACAGGGGGCTTCCCCTCAGGAGCCCAAAACAGACCTCTTTAAGATGGGTTGTTTGCTGGAAGTGGCGCCTAAGCCGCTTTGTTTACTCACCTGGAGTTCCTTTTTTTTGGTGGTCGCCTTTTTGCCCCCTCCTACCAAATCCCATTCTGTGTACGGCCCGATATGTAAGTGTAAATAGATAGTCTTATTTTAGCGTCAAGAGTTGGTGGTAGAAACTAGAGCTTAAGCCTCCCCAAAAACCACCTGCTAGGTGAGTCAAAAACGTTTATTTTAAACTGTGGCTACTTTTTCGCATTAAATCTCACGAAAATTTGCACACCTCCGTCTTTTTATAAGTTATATTTATGATGTTTTATAAATGGTAGAAACCCAAAGTTAAAGAGAGTATTAAAATCCGAATATTTGATTTTTGCTTTTTTGGGATGAAACAAACGGATTTTGGAAAAATTGTTTTCTTATTAGGCTGTAAAACCCAAAAATGACTTATTTTACATTCACTCTTAGTGATATAGGTACCCTATTCTGTTTAATAAATCATTTATTTTGTTTTTTTTTTAATAACCTTACGGGAGAAAATTGTTTTTTTTTTTAATATTTAAGATAGGATATTTTATTATTGCGATCAAAGATCATTTTCTCAAGAATTCCGTGATTTGGATTATTTGGGATATTTTTTTTCTTGGGCCCCGTCGCGTTTCTTTGCTTTTGGTTCATAAGCCGGTTGGGCGAACGGTTGGGCAAGGACAATTTAGGTTGGGCGCTCGCATCACCGCGCCTACCCCTGGCGCCTCCACTGATGCAACATGTATATACAAGTTCTTAACCTTTAAGATATTTTACAAGAAGCAACTGTTTTTGAGATCAATTTAAAAAAAATTCGTTTATGGCTATATTGTTATACCGGGTCTTTTAATAGTATATTATTAACCTAGGGACAGGGAAAGTCTCTTTTAATCCCTACGGTCGGGCTACAATTCGCCAAGGGATTAAAAGACACTTTAGTAACAAAGTTAATATACTATTTTATGCACTTTAGACTGCGAGAAACTAAAAATAAAAATAAATATATAAAAATTAACTATTAACCACTACGGTATAGTAAAATTATTGTTTATGATTGACAACCCGTATTACTGACAGTTGTCATTGATTTTTGTTGGTATTTTGGATTCACTTAAAATTTCGTGTGCTCTGAAACTGTTGCTATGGTACAAAACAAATTTGTTGTTATCAAACGGCGTCACCAAATAATGAGTTTAGAGAAATCGTACAGCATTTTTTCGAAATTGAACATTGAAGAGGCCTCCGAAAAGGCCCTTGCTGGCCTTCTTTCACAACAATCTCGCGAGGCTTACAAGAAACAGTTCCTTGATTATCGAAAATGGTGCGCTAAACAGCAGCAGGCAGGCATTTTCTTTATGGAGCCAATTTTCCATGATCAAAGCCACGATAATATCTAGAGCCAACATCGACATCCGCAAATATAGTAAACTTACGGCATTTCTAAAGAGACAGAATGACAATTACAAGCCGAAGAAGTTTATGACACTGAATTTCGACAATATAAAGGATTTTTTTAAATGCTCCAGATAAAGATTATCTAGCACAAAAGGTAAGATTTTTTTCACACTTTAAGTATTTTCCTGATAGCTTTACTATAAGTACATTATATTGATTGTTTTTATCTACAAAACTACAAAATTTACTGATAGGAAACCTATTTTGTTGCAGGTGGCGCTGATTATGACTGCAGCGATGTCTTGGACCATGGAATGGAAGCTTTTTTCTGGTTAATTTACAAGACACAAAAGTAGAAAAGGATCGCTTGTTTGTAATAAAAACGTCTTCGAATGAGCGAAAATGGTCAGAAAATTTATTAGTCTAAGGCCATTTACACAGCATACAACATTTTTTGTGTCCTACAAAAATGGGAAATGCATGACTCAGCCTATAGGAAAAAATACATTTGGACAGCTACCAAGCAGAATTGTTGGCTATTTGCGACTACCAGACGCAAAACCGGGTCTGGTAAAGATTAGGTATCCACGAATTTCGCGTTTGTAAAAGTTCCAAGTAAGAGTGTTTGGTTTATAAACCAGTTTTAAATAAAAAATCGTTGGATGAACCGCTTTTTTAATTTAAAAAATAATAATAATAATAAAAGTACGAATTTTGTATATATTTTGATGCTAAGACTCCCTATTATTACCTGTTTAAAAAAATGTGTGTATAATGTTGCCAATAATACATAGTTTTTTATAAAACCGGAAAGAGTCCTTTTTGCTTTATTTTTTAAAAGTGTGTATTAGTCCCAGGCATGATTAAAAAATAAAAAATTGCTGACTAACCAGAACTAACCTGACCACCACTTGTAACTCATCTTTAGTAAAAATATTCAAGTCATAAGTACCAAAAGAATTTCATCAGGTTAAAAATAATTTCCAACACTATACAACATCAGTTATGTTTATATTTTGTTGCCATGTGTCATTGAGTTGTCATTATTATTTGAAATCTTACAATTTGGTCATTTTCCACACAGAGAATTATAATATTACTGCAATATTTTAAGGAGGTGTTTACAGCTAATTAAACGAATTAAATTGGTGGCAAAAGTATAAACTTTCCATCAGCCTGTTATTATGTAAATGAAGGCTAAAGTGGGAAATAAGTTGATAACCCAGACAATTGCGAAAAGTAAGTTTGTAATGGATAAAACTCGTTAATCCTCACTTTATTATATTTGAAGAATTGACTATTTAACACTATTCTTGCAAAATTTTTCCAAAAATTGAAAATTCTAAGGATACCTAATCTTTACCAGAACCCGCAAAACCTATATACTGGGAATTGTTTCAACACATCATCAGCTACTTTACTTGCCGACTTGGGAGCAACCATAGATGTGTTAAAAAGACATGATGGCTGGAAAAGCAGTTCTGTCGCTGAAGGTTATGTTAAAATTCATTGTATCAAAAGAAGAATGTTGCCGATTAAATTTTCACCAATGTCTTCTCCGATGTTAATATAGCATCAGCATTAAACATAGGAAGATCAATTTCTGAAAATGAGACAACAACTGCGGCGGCGCGGCGAATGCTACGTATGTCCAGAATACGTCTATAAGTAAAAATGTTATCCCGTCGTTAGCCTTGCAAACGCACCGAAGTTAAAATAAATGTGCTAATTATTCTTTTGTACCATAAATTTCATAAAATAAATAAAATTTTAATTAAATGATTACTGTTTATATTGGAAGAATTTACTTTAAATCCCCCAGGGGTGAAAATTACTTTTAATCCCTCAGGGATTAAAAATGCTACTTTATTCCCTAAAAAATTATTAAAAGTGCACTTTTATTCGTTAAAATGCATAAAACATGTTTTCTGCTATTTATACTATATTAAAATAAAACACCTTGCAAATTTTAAACTGGTGGCTTGACTGAGCTGGCATAAATCGAATTCTTAGGTAAAATAAACAATAATACTCATTATTAACAAAATTTAAAAGACATACAAGTTTATAAAAAGAAAAATTCTACAATTAATGTTTATTTTTATTAAATGGAGCAATATCCTAAAACCTAAATTAAACTATGTATTTATGTCAAAACTGACGAGGCACTAGTTTGAAAGTTGCAGGATGTAAACGGTAGGTAATACCTACGCACTTTACACCCATTAGTTTTACTATATTAAACATTTTTTCCGATATCAATTCTAAAAGGGAAAAATTCCTACAATTTTATAGTAAGAAACAGCGGGAATCCAATTATAAAATAAAACAATAGGTGTCTCATTTAAATTTAAAAACTTTTAATTGATTTCTCCGAAACTAAGATCTGAAAACATCGCCCATATTAACACTGAATTCAGACTGTCGTTTTACTCTGGAGTACTAAATAATTATTACAAAAACTTACCCTTCCTATTTCACTTATAAACGTCAAACCAGTATTTTTGGCAGATTGGTAAAAGGGTACCAGTGATTCGAATTTTTCTTCAATCGCTCTAACTGTATCTTCATCCACGCTTGCTCTTCCTCTTATCGAAGATTCCAGTGTATCCATTTCTCTAAAAACAAATTTTATGCATGTTATAAAATTTACCAAGTCTAAGTAATAGGTGATGTAAATATTTAAAATATTCTGTGTGTAAAGTATGTGTTAAATGATGCCCGAGGGTCTAGAGTTTAAAAAAAAAATCGTCTTTTTTAGATATTTTGAAAGAATAGTATTTTAGAAATGTACTTTCACAAATTTTTGTAATTATATTGACGATACTTTAGTTTAACAGACTATTTAGTAAGTCGGCACGAAAACACGTAGAAGGGACGGCCTATACTTACTCAATACCTTAAACTCATTTATTATGATTTTTGCTAAAATTTTTCAATATAATTTAGTACACTGATGCCTCTGGCAGGTGCTTGAAATATATTTTTACCTTAAATCTTTTATTTATTGTCTTCGGATTAGCAAGAAAGCCCCACTTTCAACAAGAACTTTTGCTTTGACGCCATTTTTTACCTTTTTTTATTGGATATTGGAAATTATAAGAGATAGATAGATGGTTAAATGGGGGAGTTTTGAGTCATTTAATGGTTAATGTAATGCCGTTTTAATGACGGCTGTATCTAGAAATTACGCAAATTTAGTTTGTCAATGAATAACATAGCCACACGAAAAACACGTTGCTGCGCTGAAAGACCGACCATGGAATCTTTATGTTCTTGGGGTCGCTAAATCCGAATCTGAGGTCGCTTTGACCCCATCAGGTCATGGTCATTTCAAGGTCAAAACATTAAATTTTATTGAAATAAGTCCACAATCGTGTTATCTTTATGTTTCTAGAATCCAAAGTCAAATTGATCTTTTGACCTCTCGAAGTTAAGGTTAAATGATCAAAATTTTTAAAAGACAGACTACAATAATGGTATATTTATGTTTCCGCGTCGCTAAATACGAATCCTTGGTTAAATTGACTTCATCAGGTCATATCATGGTCAAATAATCAGAAGTTGAAAATTGAAAATAGACAACAATCATGATATCTTGAATATTTTTGGGTAGCTGACCTTAAAATGACCTTGATCATGACTAAATGGGGTCAAACTGACCCCGGATTTAAATTCAGTGACTCCAAAAACATAAAGATCTAGTTCTTTAGAGCTTCAATATCTTTTTGTGGGGTGTGATTGACCTTGGCCATGACTTAACCTCAGACTCGAGTTAAGTGACCCAAAAAAGATAAAGATACCATGGTCTGTCTTTCGGAGCAGCAACTTTTTTGTGTGAATAAATAACCAGAACTAACCAGAATCAAAATTTTTATAAGCCTCTCAACTAACGAGTGTACATACATTACACTATGCTTTTTTTAAAGTCCGTTTATTTGTTTGAATACCTACATTTTCCTTTTTATTTTTTTTTAGATACCTTACCTATTCACTATATCTGCCTCCATATGAAATTTAACATAAATTCTAGCCAGGTCTAATCTATTCTCTAATGTATTCTTTAATTTCATCCACCTGTTGTGTAGTCCCTCCACCTTCGAGTCTACATCTCTTCTTTGATTATCCTCCAGATATTCAAGGATTGGTGGTAAAGTTAATAGTAGTTGGTTTATTTCATTACCTTTGGTCTAAAATAAAAATAAAAATAATTTTAATTTAATTATTTATTAATAAGAATATATTTTACAGAACATAATATTTTGTCATTATAAAAAAACTTTTTACAAACTACTAAAAATTATTAGTAGTCTTAAGTGCTAACCTACTTCTTTAACACATTCGTATAATAGTTATTCTTAAAGAATTTCGGACTTCCATTGATAGTTACGGGTAGTCCCATCTCTTTCCGTTTCAAGTGTTTACACTTGAAAACGAACAAAGATAGGACTGCCCGATGTGTGAATAATTAAAAACAAAGGCAATGCAATTTGAATGAATTGTTGTCTTCCACATTCAGACAAACATGCCGTAATTTGAATTTAAATCGCGTAAAAATAAAAATGGATCTGATTGTAAAGTGTACTATTAGGAATACCAAACATTATCAATAATGCTTAATTGCTATTAATTATTTTAAAAACAAAAAAATTTAGCAGACTTATTTTAACAAAGCTGTGTTAAAACTGTAATTAATCAGTTCTTAAACAAAAATAGTTTACTATTTACTATTTGCCTTTATATTACGCATCATTTTAATTTATTTAAAATATTTGAATATCTCATTATTAGTACAGGAAATAATGCATTTTACCTGGCAATCTTTTGGTCCTGCATCGATTGACTTAAAATATTAACAAAAGATAAGAGATAGCCCAAGGCACAAAACCTATCTCGAACCGAAGTGCGCCAAAACCCTGTGGGTGGTTGCTACCCCACCTAGAGAGGGGACATTTTTTATTACATTAACAACAGAATTCGATTAGGAAAGTGATTCTAAACAAAAATGTTCTTTATGTTTTTTTCGTAAAACTAATACTTTTCAAGTTATTCGCTATTGAAAGTAATAATTTTTCGACAAATAAACGACGTTTTTAATGGGGTTTTCGCAAATAGCTCGAAACTTATGCATTTTATTAAAAAACTGTAATAAGCAAAATTCTAGGTTTTTAAAAGATAAACAAAATTGTTTAATTTTGATTTTTATACGACCAATACGAACAAAAATATAGCGTGAATGGTAAGCTTTTTTTCTTAAATGTAAATTTTGATAGATTTAACGTAAAATAACGGGAAATGCTGCCCATTTTAAAGAAAACTCATATAATCTTTTTTGAGATACCTAATGAGACTCTTTTTTTTAAGTTTTTTGCATAAAAATTGAGTAAGTTATGATAAAAAAGATGGGTTTTTAATTTTTTCCATGGAAAATCAAATAAGACAAGCCCCTTACTACCCTCTAATTAAAATTGACGTTTACCCTTTTGCAGTTCTCTTCATACAGGTAGTAATCATACATCCAAAAAGTGTGACCAATTTTAAATGCCTAATTTCAGGAAAATTTAAGCTTAAAAGAAAAATGATTATTTACAATTTTATAATTTTCACCCTTTTTTCCAATAAACTCCGAAAATACTGGAGATAGGAAAAAATGATGAAAATTTAAATAGTAGGTTTTCTGTATAGAGAATATTTGGCGAGATGTCGTCCTTTTAAACCCTCTATTTACGAAGGAGCACCCCCTTTTCGAGTCCTTTAAACTCACCCATTTAAAAATCAGGAGATCTTAAGGAATTTTACTTATAGAGCATTGTAGCCCTTAAAAACCATATTAAATTTAAAAAAAAAACTTTTCATAATTAAAAACAAAGGATATACGTAAAAAGAAACAATCAATTTTTCTTCCCAAAATTCGAATAAGCCACTTCGGAGCATAAAAATCTACATAATATTTTTTGAAATTAGGCATTTTAAATTGGTAAAACTTCTTGGATGTATTACTAACACATGTATTAGGATAATTGTAAAAGATTAAAGGTCAACTTTAATTAGGGGGTAGTTAGGGGGTGGTTTCATTGATCTTCTGTAAAAAAATTAGTAACTGACCCCATTTTTATCATAACTTAATAAAGTTTTGAGCTCAAAATGTCTTTTTTTTAAAGTCTGATTATGTTCTTTAAAAAGGTTTTACAGATTTTTGTCGGAAAATGCAGAATTTTCCCGTTATTTGACTTTGAATCTAATAACTTTTGCATTTCACGAAAAAAGCTAACAATTAACACTTCGTATCTCAGTTTGTATTGAGTCGTAGAAAAATTAAATTAAGACAATTTTGTTTATCTTTTTAAAACCTACAATTTTGCTTCATATATTTTTTTTTATTTAACGCGTACTTTTCGAGTTAGTAGCGAAAAATTCATTAAACCGTCGATTTTTTCGTCGAAAAATTGTTACTTTCAATGGCAAATAACTTGAAAAATATTAGTGTTATAAAAACAATGTATGGAAATTTTTTGCTTAGAATCACTTTTCCAATCGATTTCTTTTGTTAAAATGTAACAAAAATTTTTTTACCCCCATAGGGGGTGGCATCTATCCCCAAGGGTTGGCGCCCTTCAGTTCGATATAGGTTTTGATCCTTAAGAATATTTATTTTTTAATTATTAGTCATTTTTTAAAAATCACATTAGGCTAGCCTAAACAAATGCGGAAAATAAACGCCATTCCGAAAGCAACTTGTTGCCAAGTTTTTAAAAATATGCAACTTCGGATTCAAGAATGTCAGCAACGTGAGGGACGTCACTGGACATTATTTGTAGTTTAAAATCAAATTGTTAAAATATGTGTAGGTTTTGTAATTCTTGCTTTATTGGATATTAAAAATTAAAACTGCTTAGACAGTTAAGGCACAGTGTAAAGCAATTATTTGCCAAGTTTATGCGTATAGGTTAAGAATTACCCCCTATAAATGCTAATAATTAAATCAACTTAGCTTATAGCACCAAAATTATTCTATATTTTAGGTATGGTCCAGGGATATGCAATTAAGTAAATGTTATAATTATATATATATTTTTTAAATAAGCAAAATAAAAACACAAATTAATAAACATAGAAACTGTATTTTATTTTTTTAACCAATAAAAAATTTAAAAGGTGCAAAAAATCAGTGGCGTGTATTTTTTTGTAAAAAATATTTGTTTAGATGCCGCTGGAGATGTTTATGGACTTAATAAAATTTGATTTAACTGGTGCAAAGTTAGCCCCTTAATGGTATACCAATATCATCACCAAATAACAACAAAGTAAGTACCTAATAAAATTTATATAAAACCAAGTTTGGCACTACAGTTTAGTAAGTGATATAAATTAAAAATATTTTTTTTTTGTGTTATTTGCTAAATTTAAGCATAGGGAAACTTACTTGTAAATCACTTTGCAATTGGTTGTGCAGCTGCAAAAAGTCCTCTGCCAGTCTTAAATCCCCACCCATATCCTGGCGGCCTTGAAGAAATGCTTCTGCTATGGACACTAACCAGTTGTAGATTTCATCATGCCTTTCCAAGAAGTTATTAAGTGCTGCATTAATTCGCTTATTTTCTTCTTTGTGTGCTGTGCAAAGGCTACCAAGGAGTATTTTCATATTTTCGAGTTCCTGGACCATTTTCTTTACCCCTACGATAATTTTTAAAATTATAATTAGTGATACAAAATACACTGTACAAAATCTTATAGTAGGCTTGAAAATCTAACTGTGATTTAATACAGTGTGTCCATAAATTGATTTACTTACTTACCCTTGAACTTTAAAATTTTTAATAGTTCAAAAGAAGGGAATTATTGGAATTCATATAAGGTCTAGCAGTAATAAATTCTGCAGTACCTTGACATTACCCATTCTCAGTAGTAGTTTTAAATAAGGGAAACTTTATTTAAGTTACTGCTAGACTTTAATTGTGCCAAAATATAGTCGGTCGTTTCCCTTCCTTATTTTGACATTTGAAAACGAAATGAGGTTAACTATTAAAGTAATTTTTGTTTATTTTTACATTTTGTCTTTAAAATTTACTAAAAAAGTTGAGTCGTCTCCATTTGTTACTATATAAAACAAATAAATAAAATAGACTATAAATAAAAAATAAATAATATCCCAGTTTTAGGTTAAAAATAATACAAGCATGTAAAGCTGACCAATAACCCTTCTTCACATAGGCGCGTTAGGTTTAGCAGTAATAAAATAAGGGTTTTTCCTTAATACTGCTAGCACTATTTGCCCATTTCAATAATTCCCTATTATTTATAACATTTTTGCTTTGTAATAATAATAATAGTATATTACATAACAAGTGTGAAAAATTACTAATTTCAGAACAGTGAGAATATTGTGGCACGAGGCGTTAGCCGAGTGCGACAAACTCACCAGTGTAAGAAAGTAATTTTCACACAAGAAATGTACACTATTTTTTCTACCACCACAAATTATTCACCAAAAAAAAAGTTAATTTGTCTTTACAAAGAAAATAAGTAAACAATTAATAACTTTGCAACACAAGAGTGATACATATACTTTTTCTTATTGATATGATACCATTTGACATTATGTTTTATATCGAAAATCACCTACCCAATAGCTTTGTATGTAACTTTCATCATTTTAGAATTTAAAAAGGTCCTCACGTAAACCATATTGCATGTTTTTTTATTTGATTCGAATTACCAGCCAAATTAATTTTAAATAGCAATATGACAGCTATGACGGCTTTATATTACACTTTGCAACACTAGTGTGATATAAGACTTTTTCTATGCATGAAAACAGGGTGGTGTAAAAACATGACTTTAGAAATAATAATAAAAAACGGTATGTTATGTGGTGATTTTTATTTAAGGTTTAATTACTTCTGATAAAGAAAAAGTTTTTATAAATACATTTTTTTCGGACTTAAAAAAAAAAATGAAAAGTTTCTAGGTATAGATAGGTATATCCCTTAACACACTTTATAATTAAAAAAATACTTTATATAACATTGGTATAATCTCCCTGTTTAAATGATTGTCATTATTAAACAGGTCTTAGAAGTAGTGTATAGTTTATGGTTTCTTATTAAAACTTATTGTAATTTTGTCAAATTTGTCTTTCTCATTTAGGTATTTATCACAAATATATACAATATCAAAAATTGAATTGGAAGTATTTTATTAATATGACTGAAGGATTAAGATAAATTGATAGGTGCCTTAAAAGTGAGTGCGTATGTTTGAGTTGCTCTACCTTGAGGGTACTACTAACAAACGTACATATTGTTAAGTTTTTGGGAAAAAATATATTTTATATTTTTTTTTAAACAAAAAACTTTTGAATTCTATATCATATTATACCTTCAGTTCCTCCAGAATTTTCAGCCATATCCAGTATAGCGTATCCCTCAGCTATTGGCGCTGCGGTAGCCTCATCTATCGTCCTTGCGCATTGAGCATGGAGTTCCACTAGCTTAGGAGATGTTCTTGGCAGTTCTGATGTTTTTAGTTTAATTTCAAGTTGGTCTAATTTTGTCAGCACCTAAAAAATGATATACGTTTTAATTAAGACCTATGAATTATGTAATGGAAAACAAACGTAAAATATAATTTCAACTACAATAATGTTAATTGTTATAAAGGAAATAGAACTGCTACATTAAAGTGACAAGGATTTGCGTAGACTAGTTATAATAAAGTATTTATTGCCGCAGTAACATTCATCCTCTGCCGCTGTGCTGTCACTGCTGCTGCCGTTGTTCCTACCAGTTCTTTGAGTTTTACTGAAAATAAAGCGAGCGTAAACCACGTATTTATAGAGGGGCCCATATTTAATTCATTTTGAAAGCGATGCCGCCAAGTACACAAAAAATGATAAAGTAAACAAACCTTTTCGAATGCACATAGCCTTGGACAGAGCCTGATTACATATTTTTAGATAAATAATAAAAAATACATTGCTAATACACGTATCACCTACTTACAAAACATTCTCTTATTTCGCCTCTGCCTACTATAAAACCAATGGCACGTAGCGTGGTATTAGAAACTCGTCGGGTTAAATATTTTTTGCTGCAAAAATCATTGTTCACAAAAGGGTTTCCTTACTTTATCATTTTTTGTGTACTTGGCGACATTGCTTTTAGAATGAATTAAATTTGGACCCAAAATTACCCACTCGCCCTGCCCACTTCTTGTCCAAATTCTTAATCACGGCCGCGGAAGTGAGCTGAATGTAAAGATAGTACCTATGTAATATAAATATATTGTAGTAGCTATTAAGAAAATTAATAAAATTTCTATGAGTTTTTTTACCTAAAACTGCGAAACTTAAAACTTATTACACAGGGTAAGTTAACGATAATACTGAAACGCTCAATGGAACAAACCATAAGCATCCAGTTAATTGGCACTTGAAATTCGTCAAAATCGTTATCGTGACACAACTTTTTGATCTAGATCTAAAAATAATAATATTTTTAAATTTTAAGTTTAGTTTTCCATCACTGATTAGTCATTTTATTAATCAAAAAGCAACATTAAACTAAAAGTTCTCTTTGAAAAATGTACAGTGTGTCCACGGATGGAAAATACTATCTGTAAATGTTTTATTATTTATATTTTGAAAGCAGTTATTGTTAATAAAAACTTTTGCTTTTTCTAAAATTACAGAAACGCAAATAAGAATCGCCATATGACATACAGGGTAATTTAAAATTGAAAAACTTGTAATAACCTGCCACGATCTTAAAAAACCATCGAGTTTTTACTAAGGTCATTTTATGTATTCCGGACGCCCATGGGATATTTTGTCAACCCTTTTAATATTATAGTTCACGTTATAAGGCAAATAAAACCATTTTTGTATGTAAATCAAAGGTAAAAAAAACGTATATCCGTTTAAAACATATCAGAAAAGCCATTTAGAGAAAACCAATGCAATGGTTCTTTACGTCACAAATAACAGTGCAATATATATTTTTTAAATATTGAGGAAACAGCATACCGATTTGACGATAGTTTTGGAGTATCTAATAAATTGACTGCCATAAACATTACGGACATAATATCTATTTAAAATAAAACATATGCTTGGTAATATTTAGTATAGTATACATATAAAATTTCTTACCGTCTGAGCTGTTCTAAAGAAAGTTATTACTCTTTCCAGCAATGTTTCCCTACTTTGAAGGTCGGCCAAATAATCAGATGTAGCTGACAAAATAATATAGGATTGTTGTGTGGCTTGTTCACCAGCAAAACAACCGGAAGCAACAAGTTGTTCTGTAGCTTTGGTAATTTTGAGGGCTCTTTCCTGAAGTTGTTTAGCTTCAGGTAGCAGCTTTTGTGTTCGTGGAGAAGGAGTTCGGCGCTAGATGATGAATCGCCTGGAAGGCAATAAAGATTTAATTTATTAGTAATAATAAAATAAAAACAAAAACTTAATGTGAAACAAAACTTATAGAAGCTTAAGAAACTTCGAATACAAAAAAAAACACTTAAATTTACAACCATATACTTAAAGGTTTTTACGGGAAGGTTTACACAAAATACAAAAGTTTAATTTCTCTCCTCTACATTTTACGTGCACATAGCCACATCCATTCCATATACTTAACTACAGCAAAACTATTACTTTACTTTTTTAACTTTAACTTTAATTTTTTCTCCACAGGTATCAAACCCTTTATTGTTTGGTATGTACAATTTTATGTTACTACGAAAAGGGGTGTTGTTTTCTAGTAGTTTTATATTTATTCAATATTTTTAGGTAGTAGAGCTGGTGACGCTGGATGTTGTTTCCCCTTTTGTTTTATTTTGATGAGAGGCTATTAAAAATTTTAAAGCATAAAAGAAGCATACATTGACATTGTTTTCCAATATAAGAACCCCAAGATCACTCCCGGTTTAACCGAAAGTACCATAAACTTCCTCATCTTCAAAACAATTGCCTACTTTTATTTCCACATTTGTATTCTTCATAAAATTATTTTTCAGTTAATATTTTCGGATGTTTTTTTAAAAATGAAGACAAAAAATAACTTTTAAAGAAAATGAAGTACCGCCACTATTTCTGCTTTGAAAATTTTTGCAGCTAAGTAGGCCATGAAAACATAAAAAAATGACCTATTTTACCTTCACACACAGGGATATAATTTTTTTTAAATAAATCTTTTACATTTGTAATTTCATTTTTAAATGAAGTTTATAAGTAAAAATTATATCATCAAAACAGTATGCTAAACATTTTTTAAGTTTCATACTTTTGAAGAATGATGTAACTAGTACCTATGCTTTTTATTAATAGAATTAAAAATAAAATTATATTTTACCTTAATTTTTACCTTAATGTATTTTTTCTTTTAACTTACATGTTCGTATTATCTATAGTTCTTGTTAAATAAACTTGAAGTGTTTTTAAAATTTCCTTTTATTGGGCAAATTATGGCTAGAATAGTCCATAGTTTTAAGGTGCAGCCAGGTGAAGCAAAAGTAATCCGATGTTCTTTTGATGTATTCTTTTCTTTTATTTTTTCTTAATGAAAAACTTTGGTTCTGCTTTAAAAATGTGGTTATTTAATTCATTAGACTTTATTCCATTAAGCTGATCGTTGATATCGGCGATGTGACGGCCGCCGAAGTTGAAGGAAGCATTTCCGGGTCGGTTAATTTCTCGTTTTGGTAATTTGCATTGGCCGGCCAGATCACCCGATTACACCGTTCCAGATTTCTTTTTATAGGGTTTTTAAAGTCGCTGTTTTAAGTCATTAAGCCTCAGATTTCTAAAGAAAAATATTCGAAAGGGATGCGAGAACCTGGCGCCCAAAGTTCTGGCAAGAGTGATGGAACATGCCAAAAACGGGCCGTTTGTACAACTCTGGCGGCGGCCAAGTACTCGATATCATTTTCTCCACTTAGAATAAATTCTTATAAATTAAATAAGCAATTTTTATAAGCAAAACCAAATTTTTACAATTGAAACAAAAAAACCAATAGAATATCGGATAATTACTTTTGCCCCACCTTGTGTTTTAATCTTCTAGTGGTATTGACTGTTGATTTGGTTAGTTTGTACCTTACTTGGCTAATGCATTTTTAGTGCTTTTAAACTATATTTTCTTTAGAATTGCATTTGTTATTTTTACCCTTTAGTTAGTCCTTTAAACTCAAGTTTTTTTTTGGTTTTAAAGATATTGGGTATAATTTGGCTTGTAAAAACGGTAATATTTAACTTAATTAAGGATCCTTTTTTCTTACCTAATTGGTTGCTATTAGCTAGCAAATTTCTTCTATCTTGTAAAATTTCCTCTAGTTCCTTGAGATCTGCTGCCAATAGTGCTAGTGCTAAGCATTGTTCTAGTTGAGTTTTTCTTCTGTTAAATGTAACTTCAATAATTTGTCTTTTAACATGTAGTTCATCTAGCCAACCTTGTACTTGTGAAATTGCTACAATAAATACCTATATTATTTTTATGTAATTATACAAATTTGTGTTTTATATGATATTTACAGCATAAATGTTTAAAAGTGCAAAGCAGTTTTAAATAAATTTTAACGTTGAGGGAATTTCAAAACAGTAATAAAATGTTTCTGGCAGTGTTCTGTTAATATTTCAATTTGATGGTCACTGGGAATTATGTTATGATAATTTTAGACAAAATAATAATTTGTGGTATATTATTATTATTTATTTTGTTTAAAATAACTTTTTATAAAAAGATCCTCCACAAATTATTGCTTATTTAAAAATATAATATATCAATACTTTGATATCAGCCAACCACAAATACTTACAAGAATACTATCCCAGGTGTCCCTCGCCGATTTTTTTTAATGAAACAGCCTTTAATTTTTTATTGTAGTACAACATAATTGCAATTTTATTAAAATCGGCGAGGGACACCTGGGATAGTTTTTCTTTGAAAATATAAGGCCTACTTTTATGCACACAAATAAAAAAATATATATTTAAAAAAAATGTTACTATTATATTTAAAAAAATATATATAATTTTACTAAATAACGCTATAAAAGTTTAATTAAACAAAATTAATCATTACTTGCACAGGTATAATAAAATATTAATATTATCAAAAAGTTACTTATTGGTATCCCAAATGGCCCTGAAACTGAGTTTCAATTGCCAAAATATTAATATATATTTTTTTCCACGACCGTTAAAAAAATGCTGTTTTTTTAAATCGTTAACATGAAGCTAAAGTACTTCATTCTAGTATACTGCGTAAAGTGTTTAAAAAGTAACTTTTTTAAACACTTCAAAGCTTTTTTACACTTTGAATTAGTGTTTTGTTTCAATACCTACTACAATAAACTTAAATATCAATTTATGCAATGTAACAGTAAACGCGACATCAACTGAACCAAACGGTCAAGTAGCCTTTAATTTCGTCATTATTTATTTTAGTTCATGTGTAACTAGTTTTAAAATTTGACAGTTTGCAAATAAATTTAATAGAAATTATTGAAAATTAATAGTAATATTGAATTTAGATGACTAAGAAGTTAAAAAGGAATTTATTCTGTTTTAGTATTATTTCTATAAAAAATAAGTAGGTACATACAATTTTTTAAAATTTGAATAATAAATGCATAGTTATGAAAAGGAAAATTGTCTCTTAAAAAATAAGGAGGCTATGATTTTTTTGTTGCAATATTATGGCTGTGCTCCAAAAATTAAAATTAATAGGCTAAGATAGGGATAGGATATGTATAAAATGCTATTTTGGAAAAATTTTATACGGTCGTGAAAAAATATAGTATGTAACACATGCATAAAGTGTCTCTTTTTAATCGTGGGATTGCCGCACTTGCCTTATGGCTCGTACTGTCAAAATTCCCATTCGTAAAAAAGTATCACTTTATGCACTTGTTACATAAATTACTATTTTAACTCAGTTGAACAATTAAAAAAATTATTACAGATTTATTTAAATTTTTAGTCATAAGATGTTAAAAAATTTATTATAAAAATATCGTTACCAATTTAAAATATTTTTATACATTTTCAATATTAGATTTTTGTTAACATTTTTCGATCAAACATAAAATTGCTTTCTCTGCGCATAATTCAATTGCATTTTTAATACTGGGTGTAAACAAATTTATTAGACAAGCTGATATTGAAATAATACTTGGTTTGAAAATATGTTCTGTAGTTCGGCGGATTCATTTATGGACGGTAATTAGTTGGCACTCGCCAAAAATTAAATTAAAAATACTAAAAAACCAAAAAAAATAAAACAAGTAAAAAGATACTTTAAAATCGACGTTTCGGTGGCAAATCTGCCACCGTTGTCGAGATAACTTGAATACAAATAATAAAAATAAAAAATTAACTATTATTAGGTTTTAAATTTTAAATTTTTTATCTTTGTTTTAGGAGATTCTGAAATGTCTTTGACATTAAATGTCAAATATGTTTGTTTGGTTATAGTGTCATAGTGACATAGATAACTGGTTGCTGGTGTATTTATTGTTTATATTACAAAAAAGGTGAATAGTTAGTTAATTTGACTTCCTGAAGATACTTCAGTATCAAGCAAAGGCAACCAAGTGTTATTTAAATTAACTGAAATTGATGCTACACAATTACCTTTATTTAAAAATATATACGCACTTTCTTTGATTTTGGGTTTTTAGAACAAGTTTCCTTTGCTAAAATGCTCGAAGCATCTCAGTTTATTTTATGATTTGTTATCAAATGCGTGTTGGCAGATTTTTGATTTATGAAATTCTGTGTTTTTAATGTATGATCTGTGTTCTTTTATGCGTTTGGCTAATGGTCTACAAGTTTCACCTATATAAAACTTATTGCATTCGCAGGGTACCTATTTTATAAATGACATTTTTTGTATTTTCATTTAAGTTGTATGGTTTTGTTTTTGTTAATTGAGATCTGATAGTGTTATATGTTTTAAAGATTGTGCGAATATTAAATTTATGTGCTATTCGTTGAATTTTATTTTATAGTCCGGGAATGTATGGTAAAAATAAATTTGTAATAGGTCTATTTTGATTTTGTCTTATAACTGGAGTTTCAAATTCAAGTAAACAATTATTTATAAAATCAAGAGGATAATTATGTTGAATTAAAAAAATGTTAAATAATCTTTTTCAATATTTATATTTTGATTAGAACAAATGACTTTAATTCTATCAAATAGACTTTTAAGAACTCCTTTTTAATCATTATTGGGTGATTTCAGTTAAAATTTAAGTATCTATTTGTTTGTGTAGGCTTTCTGTAGATTTTTGTTTCAAAATTGTTTAAATCTTTTTTATTAAAATGTCAAGAAATGGTAGTTGTGAGTTGTTTTCTTTTTCTAAAGTAAACTTAATAGTTGGTTTTTGTGTATTAATGTGTGTTAAAAAATTATTTAAACAGTGTTCGTCATGTTGGTATATAGAAAAAAATGTCATCTATATATCTCCACCAAACTAAAGGTTTATATTGATAATTTTCTACAAAATTTGATTCTAAGTTTTCCATAAAAATATTACTTAATAAAGGTGATAAAGGTGAACCCATAGCCATGCCAGAGGTTTGTTTATAAAAATCAGAACAACATATTTTCAAGGGAGTTGTAAAAGTCTATTTGATAGAATTGAAGTCATTATTGTTCTAATCAAAATATAAATATTGAAAAAGATTATTTAAAAAATATTTTAATTCTAAATAATTATCCTCTTGATTTTATAAATTATTGTTTTCTTGAATTTGAAACTCCAGTTATAAGACAAAATCAAAATAGACCTATTACAAATTTATTTGTACCATACATTCCTGGACTATCAAAAAAAATTCAACGAATAGCACATAAATTTAATATTCGCACAATCTTTAAAACACATAACACTATCAGATCTCAATTAACAAAAACAAAACCATACAACTTAAATGAAAATACAAAAAATGTCATTTATAAAATAGGTACCTTGCGAATGCAATAAGTTTTACATAGGTGAAACTTGTAGACCATTAGCCAAACGCATAAAAGAACACCGATCTTACATTAAAAACACAGAATTTCATAAATCAAAAATCTGCCAACACGCACTTGATAACAATCATAGAATAAACTGGGATGCTTCGAGCATTTTAGCAAAGGAAACTTGTTCTAAAAAACGCAAAATCAATGAAAGTGCGTATATATTATTAAATAAAGATAATTGTGTAGCATCAATTTCAGTTAATTTAAATAACACTTGGTTGCCTTTGCTTGATACTGAAGTATCTTCACGAAGACTAAAAATTAACTAACTATTCACCTTTTTGTAATATAAACAATAAATACACCAGCAACCAGTTATCTATGTCACTATGACACTATAACCAAACAAATATATTTGACATTTAATGTCAAAGACATTTCAGAATCTCCTAAATAAAAGATAAAAATTTTGAAATTTAAAACCTAATAATAGTAAATTTTTTATTTTTATTATTTGTATTCAACTAACCTTGACAACGGTGGCAGATTTGCTACCGAAACGTCGATTTTAAAGTATCTTTTTACTTGTTTTAATTTTGTTTTGGTTTTTTAGTACTTTTAATTTAATTTTTGGCGAGTACCCGACTAATTACTATCCATTAATACTTGGTATGGTTAAATGGTATCTACAGAAAAATGTTCTTGCAGATTTTTTATTTTTTGGGCATTTCCAGTTGAACTAGAAATGATTCTTATTTTGAAATTTTAAATGAAACATCATCTGTGCTATGAAATGCCCTAAGCAATCCACTCCTAAGTGGGCCCCTAAACGGTGCTACCGTCGATATTGTTGAGAACCAAAAAAAATTGCGTTAAAAATTGTTGGGAAGCAAAAAAAGGTCCTCAAGTTTATGAAACACTCCTTTAAGCAATTGCTTAATTTGTTTATAGGTTAATCCGCAACTGAACATCGTGTGTAAAAATTAATTTAACCACTGTAAATTGGTATTGTTGGATTCGTAAAAATCCTCTTTTCGAAAAGTGCTTGTTTAAAGAAGGTTGCCATTTAAAAAATATTAGTTTAATGAAAAAGTGTCATTTTGCCAAATTGTTTTAATCCCACCGTTTATATTAGTCGCTTAATAAAATATTGCAATTGTATTCTTTGGACATTACCTAAGGATCTTAGACTAAGTTATGTTCCATCATGGATACCTGGATGTGATAATAAAATTGGCTAAAAAAATAGCTAGGAGTAAGGAATATGCCAAAAAAAAAAATGCGAATACTCTCCTTTATTTATGTTATTTACCTATAACAAGTTTCACTTTGATATATCTAATACTCAAGAAGTTATGGCTTGTCTAATAAATTAATTGACACCTGGTATACACGATTAGCCAAATATTAAGGTTCATTGGCAAGTAAAGCAACAATGAAGCGGGACCGATGCATCACCATGTTTACATGCCAATATTTTATGTATAATTTGTACTTGTCAGTGTTCTTCTAGACCGCTTCTTTTTTACGAATTGCCAATAAACTTTATGATTTGGTTAAACGTATATATTTTTATTTAGGCATTTATGTCTGTTCAAACATTTAAATAAATTATTTAAAATATTTACCTCGATTAACAGAAGTTCGTATTCGTTCGGGTCTCGAATCGAGTGTGCCTTCGGCTCCCAGTTCTTTTAATTTTCCCAAAAGCGAGTTTCCTGCTTGTAACGCCCCCATTAAGGATTCCAAAAGTGCTCTAAAATAAGAAAAATAGATAAATATTATGAAATTTATCAACTATTGTCGTTGGAAGATATCAACTATAAATTTACTTAATTTATTCCAAGGAAAGAAATTAAAGGTTTAATGTAATAAAAAAATATACCGGGTGACAACGAAATTACTATCCAGCAATTTATTTTTTCAGTGCAATCGTATAATTTTCAAATTTTGGGACGTTATATTGTATTACTTTATGCCGAATTTAGATATAACAGCATCTGTGTATTACTTCCGGTTTAACCGGAACCAGTTTTCCCTAAAACTAAAAAAGATAGGTTATGGGTATATTATAGATTTTATTTCAGGAATAGTTAAAGAATTTAAATCTTAAAAATATATAGGGTGTTACATTAAAATTACCAGGGTTATCATACTGGAAAGTTCAAATTTTACAGCACTTCCGGTTAAACAGGAAGTAATTTTATAGTGGTCCCTAAAGGCAGAGTCTTTAAAGAGAACTATTTTTACCATTTTAAATTTTTGTTATGTTCATTTGTTTTTCCATAAAACTGCATATTGTACTGTTCTTTAGACATTTTCAAACGCCATTTTCTACAAAACCAAAAAAGTTAGGTTATGGATATATAGAAGGTTTTATATCAGGAATGACCCGTAGAATTCAAATATTAAAAAATATACAGGGTGTTCCATTTAAAATATCAAAGTTTATATCACTTTCGGCTAAACCGGAAGTAATACACAGATGCTATTATATCTAAAATTGGCATCCGGTGATATAATATAAGGTCCCTAAATTTAAAAAATTATACGGTTGCACTGAAGAAAATAAATTGCTGGATAGTAATTTCGTTGTCACCCGGTATATTACATTTTTTACTGTTTTTCATTTGTTTTTACTTTTTATATACAGTGCATATTAATTAAAACGACCCACCACGTATATTTACGGTATTTGTACAAGAAAATGCTAAGACATGTAAATTTTAAGAAAGACATATTTTTGTCACAAAATTCACTTGTTTAGAGTTATCTCCTTCCCTCATCAACACAAACGTCGAAAAGTTTAACTAAGAAAGGGAATCAAGAGAGAACTCATATTAAAGGGTTTTAAATTATATTTTTAACCCAAATATCGGTATGCCTAGCGGGTGGCTCACCACTGTATCTTTTTTATTGTTTAGAATATGAAAATAAAATTTGGTACGTAGCTATTTTACGAAGAAGTCTTTTCTTATTGATTTTTTGGCAATGAGGTACTTTCAGTTTAGCCGAAAACAACCTAAACCTTTTATTTTAAATAAAACACCTGGTATACTTTTACTAATCTGAATTGAAAATTACATATCGAGTACAATGACGGTGTATTTTCACTCTAAAAACAAAACAAATATTTAGAGGTAAAATGTCAAAAAGTAGCAAAAGCAATGTTATCGTACTCGAATTGACGTGTTTAGTAAAAATATACCGGGTGTTCCATTTAAAATAAAAATTACGGTCATTTTCGGCATACCCAAAAGTAATAGAAAACAAAGGAAGTCGTGAGAAAATGCACCTTTTGTGATAAACCTACATTACAATTTTTATTTTAATATTTAAAATTTCTTTTTTTTTTTAAAATTTAATTCGGTACTTGGAGTAAATTTTTTTGAAAACTGCTGAACTGATTTAAAACAACGAAAGACTTAAATAGAGAATTTAAATCTCTTTACAATAAGGTATCACTGACATCGTTTCGTATTTGAACTTTGTGCCCTTTGTGTTGGTGAGAAGAGAACCCTAAACAAGTATATTTTTACACAAAAATGTGTCCCTCTAAAAATAAAACTTGACATGTTTCAAGTGTAGAAATTCCTAAGAAAATTATATGAGGTGACTGGTTTTAATTGGAATGCACTGTATACTACATTTTTAAAATTAAAAATACCTACAGCTTTTGTTATTTATTTTAATAACATGTAACTTAGTCTTAACTTTTCTAACCGTAGAGGTCTGTATAGATTTTAAGTTTTTGTAAGCAATGCAGGGTTATTTTTAAGTTAATAACGTTTTTTAACACTGTCTAGAATGTAAAAAAGAACATTTTTCAAACAAAATTATGTCTGAAAATGCGTATTTTTTCGAGATACAAGATGTTAAAGTTATAAGAAAAATGCCACTTATATCATAACTTTCCTAATCCCCCAGAAATTTTTACACATACAGTACAATTTGGTACTTTTCTTTTGACCCATTCATTACATATTGTGCTGTAAAAGTTTTTTGAAGAAAAAAATAGTACGCCACTGCTTTTTCCTCAAATTAATATATTTTTTTAAATACTTATTTACTTTGGGGTTTATTTGATTTCTTAATGTTTTTCGCCATTTTGATACATGGCAAAATCGCTAAAATCTGATATGGTGTTTTGTATGTAAAATTCGTTTTTTAAATACTAACATTACTTTATTTATGTCTTTAAAAGTTGTTGCTCTTAGAAAGCTATCACACAGTGAAAAACTTAACTTAGAAATAAAATACCAGGTAAAACATTAAATCAGATTTTGGCGATTTTGCCATGCATTAAAATGTCTTTTATTTTTTAATCCCTCACTAGCCGCGTAAAAAATTTTGGGGTAGTTAGATCGCGTTGGTCCCTGGGACCGATTGTTATGGGAGACAAGGAAGCCAGTTATTTCTGTTTTTTAAAGAAAAAAGAATAAATAAAATCTACATTTTACAAAGATTCTATTTAAATCAAAAATAAATTCTTTGAATTAATTTTATTGGTTTTTAAAACAATAGCTGTAATATTTTTTTCGAAAAAAAATATTTTTAAATTTCTACTGGGGTTGTCAACTTCTTCGTATGTAGACTTGACCATGGTAAAACCTTAATAATATTCTCAGATCTGGTTTTGGTATGTTTGGGTAGCGACGACAGCTTTTTCTATCTGGTTAACTTATCTTTACCCATAAAGCTCAAACTTTTGCTGGCCCAAGGCTCAAAATTTGTTTAATCGTCTAATTTAAAAGCTCCAGCATCTCCTAAGTCACAATTTAGCTTATCATATTCCGAGTCAGAGACTTAAGATTCAATAGTATGCTCGTCGTCAACCTAGTCAGTTAGTTACTTAGTGAGTTAACTAATTTATGCCTGGTTTCCTCCCCTTCGTCAGAATCATGGCCCAAATATTGTTTATTCGTGGTGACTGTTTCGAGCAAATACCAAAGGCCCTGTTCTTCTTTCTTATGTTAAAAACTGACTTATCTATAAAAGCAATTTAAACAACCTAGGTACTTAAAGAAATTAGTACAAAAAGTAAAATACCTTTTTGCTTTTAGTAAGTGAAACGTGCATAAACAGTCGCGTGGGTGCGTGAGACCGCTGTCACTCACTATCCAAACAATTTTATTCTGAGTGACGGTCGCACGAGTTGTAATGAAAAGAGTTAAGAAGTGCAAGGCATTCATAAAGCGGCGCGAATACAGAGGCGTATTTAAAGTTTTTATTAACATTTTCAGTTATCATCGGTCTGTGACACCGCACGTGACTACTGTAGGGTTAAAAGAAACCCGTTCGTCGTACGGAAAAATATTAAGAGACCGAATTAACCCCAAAGTAAATCAGTATTTTAAACATAATTTTGATTAAAAGAAAAAGCAGTGGCGTACTATTTTGTTCTTCAAAAAGTTTAAACAAATTATGTTCGAACGCCCACAGTTTTGTTTTTTTGTGAAAAGGAAATGGTTAAAATAAGTGTACTAAATATTGTGGAAATATCTGAAGTGGTAAAAGAGTTCTAATATAAAAAGTTTTATTTCCTTAAACGTTAACACCCTGTATCTTGGAAATAAAGCATTTTCGGATATAATTTTATTTGAAAAAGTTTATTATTTTCGGGCATTTTACACAGTGTTAAACAAAAGTACCAAATTAGAAATAACCCTGTAAATTTTTACTCTCAATCTCTTTAGTAAAGATTGGCTTAAAAAATTTGGTTTTGTTTTGATACAACCATCTAATTATTTTTTAAAATTATTTTTCTAAAATGTAGCTTTTAATTAGCAAAATCGTATTACTACCTACCTTCTTAAATCATGTATTGTGGTCAAAAAATTCTTTACAGTTTCTATATCTACAGGAACAACTGAGTCTAAACATGCGGCTTCCAGAGCCCCATTATTTTCAAAAAACTCTTGTGCTTTGGTATGGTATTGAACGTTGAGATCCAGAATTAACTAAAAATTAAAAATAAGTCCCTAATAAATATATATTCTAATGAAATAAAAATTATTGTGTTAACAAATTGGGTGTTTCTCAAAGGTAATAACTTTATAACATAACTTTGAAAATTGTCTAGAAAGTTGCGGCAACTCCGATTTTAACAAAATTTGGTATACATGGGTTTTTGGGGCGCTGATGACAAATCTGAATTATTTTTTTTTTTTGGAAATATTTCGTTCCCAAGATATCCATCATCAAAGTTAAAAATAAAATTAACTCAATTTTAACTATATTCCGTCTTCTTTTTGCACATAATTCTTGATTTTAAGTTAAAGTAGTACACAATATTTCATTATTTCCTTTTAAAACCGCATGTTTCTATGTATTTTTCATCTTTTGTCAAATAAATTGCGAAGGTTCCCGCGCCACTGTCCCGGCGCCATAACTTGCGACTATTGAAAGTAAAGCTATGCAATTTAGTTAAAAAAAAGGGTAAAATACGTAGAAAAAAGGGGGTTCTAAAAGTAAAATACAAATATTGTGGGCCATTTTAGTTTAAAATCAAGAATTCGGTACAAAAAAGGGGAATTAATGTGAAGTTGAGTAAGTTTTCACCTGTGATGATAGATATCTCGGAAACGAAATGTTTTCGAAAAAATATTTTACATTCGTGATCAGCGCCCCAAAAACCCCTGCATTTCAAATTTTGTCAAAATCGGAGTTGCCGCAACTTTCTAGACAATTACCCAAACCTTCTTCTTGAATCACTATATCAATTAAAAAAATAACGCACCAAAATCCGTTAAGAATAGTAACGTCAATATCGAAATTAAATGAAAACTATTTTTTTAACACTCTGTATATGTTTTTTTGACATTTTTAAACATATAAACCTTTTTCTTGAATCAGTCCACCTATTCAAAAAAACCACATCAAAATCCGTTGAGAATAGTAACGTCAATATCGAATCTTCAATGTAAACTATTTGTTTAAACAGTCTGTATATGTTCTTTCTTGACATTAATACACATATAAACCTTCCTCTTAAATAACTTAATCTTTAAAAAAACGCATCAAAATCCGTTGACAATAGTAACGCCAATATCGAATTTTAAATGTAAACAATGTTTTGAAACACTGTGTATATGTTTTTTTGACATGACTATACATATAAACATTCCTTTCGAATCAGTCTACCTATTAAAAAAGCGCATCAAAATCCGTTGAGTAATATCGAATTTTAAATGTAAACTATTTTTTAAACACTCTTTATATGTTTTTTTTTTTTTAATATTATTAAAACCATAAACTTTTCTCTTGATTCGCTTTATCTGCTAAAACAAAACCGCATCAAAATCCGTTGAGAATAGTAACGTCAATATCGAATTTTCAATGTAAACTATTTTTTTAAACACTCTGTATATGTTCTTTCTTGACATTAATACACATATAAACCTTCCTTTTGAATTACTTTATTTTTAAAAAAACGCATCAAAATACGTTGACAATAGTAACGCCAATATCGAATTTTAAATGTAAACTATGTTTTGAAATACTGTGTATATGTTTTTTTTTTGACTTGACTATATATATAAACATTCCTTTCGAATCAGTCTACCTATTAAAAAAAACGGCATCAAAATCCGTTGAGTAATATCGAATTTTAAATGTAAACTATTTTTTTAAACACTCTGTATATATTTATTTAAATATTAATATACATATCAACCTTCCTCTTAAATTACTCTATCTATTAAAAAAAACCGCATTAAAATTCATTGAGAATAGTAACGTCAATATCGAATTTTAGATATAGTTTATCCAAGATAGCAGACCCGTGCCCACTTCGTTGGGCGTTAACACTCCTGAATAGTGTAGCTTTCTGAATGTCAAAGAATTTTTATGATAGGTTCAGTACTTCCGAAGATTAGCGGCTACAAACAAACAAACCCACAAACTCACAAACAAAGTTACAAACTTTACCTGTTTATATATTAGTATAGATATAGATATCACATTCGGAAGATAATGACACAAAAATTAATGTTTTATATTTTAATCTAGACTGCCATTATTACACTTGAACGGTTAATTTTATGTAAAGTAGCAATAAAAATCGATTAATCTTCATTGTTTTTTTAGGACTTCTCCAGGTTAGGTAAAAGTTTGCAAAATCCCATTTATGGTCATAACTTTTTTCTTCCATAAAAAGTGGGTTTCAAAAAATATTTCAGATGTCGTTGTATTCAGAATGTAATATAATACAGTAAAACTTATCTTTTATATCGGTCACCTTTGTTATCGGCCAGTTTTTAGGTAAATAAAACCTATTTTATAGGAAATTCCGTATATCAATATTACTTAGTAAAATAAACTTTTTATATTGGCCATAATTTTCTTAAGTTAATTTGTATTTTAATATCCTTTGCATATTTTATAGACAGAAATAATCTACAATTTTATTTTCCCTGGTTCAAATACCTAGTATGAGTAGATATAGGCGGAGTATTTTAACATTATATTTTTAGTTGTGTTTTTAAATAGATTATTTAAAAAGAGAAGAATTAAAGTTGTCATTGTGATTAAAATCAAACCAGTTTTAATAATATAGTAAGAATATTAAAGCCTCACCTCCTTATCTTTTGGATGAGACAAAATATCGAGATGGGGTAAAATTCGGGTAAAAGGAGGTTACACTTGTACTTAAAGTACTTTTTGCTATAAAGATAATTTCGGTCACGTGGCCTAGTGCCAAGGATGCACGAGCACCTTTTTTTTTAATGAAAAGAAAAAGCATTAACCTTTTATTTCTAAAAATTGGATCAGTCGTTCTAGAGTTTACAGCGTTTAAAGTTTAGCTCCAAATTGTACATACAGTGCGGTTTTTAAAAGTTCTCTTTCCCTTAACTTTTGAATGGGTTAAGATATCGAGATCGGGTGAAATTTGGGTAAGAGGGTGTCACTTAAACTACATGGCCCGAGTGTTAATACGTAAGTTATAAGAAAAAATTGATATACCTTCATTTGTTTTCTTAAATCCGAAGGTTTCTTGCTGTATTATCAAATTATTTATTATTATTTTTACATTACCTAGGTGTTTTGTTGAAACACTGCCTTAAAATTGTCTAAAAATAGTGTTTCTTAGCGGTCAGGCCTGAGCAAATCCACGAAAGATACTAAAGTTGCAATCCAGGCATGGTTAAGAAGGGCCTCGGATAGAAGAGGTATAGAAATAAAATAGTTTGTTGTACTTTCAATAAATATAAAATATTTTGTTAATAATTTGCTTTTTAATTTATAGAAAAAGTTTTAACTGTAGGTACAGTGTTTTCCCATATATATTTGCACCACACAAGAGTTTTTTTTTAATATAAATCGGTTACTTATATTATAGGTATAAGGTTATATGTAAGAATCTCGTACCATTTTTTATTATAAATTGTTCCTTTAGGATTGTGACGGCTAGACATTGTATTATTTAGAGCTTCAAAGTCTTACGGTGTCCCGTTATTAATATACATTATAAATTTAAATATATACATAATTACTACAAAGTATAGCGTCGTAAAACTTTAAGAAACACGTATCTAAAAAACACATTCTAGCATAGAACCCTATAACTCTAAGCCAGCGAAATATTAAGATGTCATTTAAATACTCTAGTAAAAATTCCCCATTTAGACGATTCAATGCACTTCTTACAGAGCATCTGTTCAAAATGTGATTTAATGGTAGAAATTAAAACACATTTGAATCTGCGTAAAAAGGTGTATTGAAACGTTAAAATATGGCATTTTTCTAAGGTACGTCTTAAAGTCATACAGCGTGTCTACTTAAGTTCGCACCATATGGAAAACTTTTTTATTGATAATTTTACGAAAAAAGTTATTCTTTATAAATACATTCTGCTTGATCTAAAACCTAAAATGCAATCATCAGATATTAATTTTTTGCAGTGGTATACGAGGTATGTCAAAAAATATGAATTTTGGTGAAGAGAAAAGTACCCCATTTTTATAAATATCAAATAGGAAAATATGTTTAGGATTAAAAATACCTTTCAAATATGCAAATTGGTTCATTTTAAAGATATCACTTCTTTTCACATTTTTTCTGTGATAACGAGCGTTCCTGTGACTTTTCGCTGTTTTGACAGTTCGTAAGCTTTCTTTACATAGGTATTACTTTTCGAAATCAGTTTGCACGATAACAAACTAAAATTTTCACCGTCAACATACAAAAAAATAAAGAAAAGAGTGTTTCTTGAAAATGAACTAGTTTGCATATTTGAAACGTATTTTTAATCTTGAACATCTTTTCCCTAAAAAATTTATTAATATTATGAAAAATAGGGGTACTTTCCTCTTGAGCAAAATTCATATTTTCTGACATTTCTCGTATACCACTGCAAAAAATAATATCTGAATATTACATTTTAGGTTTAAGACCATGCAGAACTTCTTATAAAACATAAGTTTTTTCCGTAAAATTAATAATACATTTTTTTTCCATATTGTGCGAACTTAAGTAGACACGCTGTACATGTTTAAGATGTTATACAAATACGTCTTTAAGATGTCTTAAGACAACAAAAGGACATCTGCAAGATGTCTTGAATGTCTGAACATAGTGTCTTTAAGACGTCTTTAGTTTGTCTTTGTGCTGTTAGGGTAGTTGTAGTTGCACGCAGGTGATTATTTTTCCTACATCTATAAAAGTAATGTGTCGATTTATTCGCTTTGATATGTAAATAATAAAAATGTGAACAAAACCCTTAATTCTGTTAAAAATTAATACAATAATATTTAAAATTACCCAATATAATAACTATTTACTACACATCTGAAATTGTTAAATAAAAATTTTTAAGAGATTATCCTGTTTTATTTTAGCTTTTATAAGGGCGTAACATAAAAACTACTTTGTATAGCGATCACCAAAATAGTAATTATATTAGGGTAGTCAGTAGAAAAAGAATTTTACCTTTCTAAGTTCCAAAGTTGAATTAATATCCCTCCAAGCTCTACTTAGTGATTCTGCCATTGCTGCATAAACTTCGGCTCTTGGTCTTTGGGTGGCAATAAGTTGATCTGCTTGTCTAAGAAGCTCTTCCACCGGGCTTTGTTTATTCTAAAAATTAAAATAAATCGAATTGTTTCGGTTAGTGTGTTTGTGTAACGTATGGCTTTTCTACTCAATATAACAAAAAATATACTTTATTGGTAAATAAATCTAGATTTGCATCGATTGCAAGGGATGGAAATCCCATAGTCATTGAGATGTATTAACACCTTATGTTTATTGGTACCAAATAATAATATTTATTTAAAACTCTGTTTATTTTACTATTGGTTGGCAAGATGTTATGGTGTCGCGTTCGAAAACCATAAAATCTCGCATGAAAAAATCGCGTTTTTATGCGCTTCTCACGCATTCGACACTGTAGAATAAGATTGGAGAATAGACCCATTAGATAACCATTTAATACTTTGACACGCACTTGGTAAATCGGTTGGGGACCTAAAATACACTGCATTTTTTAAGATCTTTGGTATCTACTACAACCACAAATATACAGTGTGTGTCTGATAAAGTTGGAACCATATGGAAAACTCTTTTATTATTGATTCTAGTAAAAAAAAGTGATTCCTGATAAAGAGTTTGCATGATCTAAAACTGAATAAGCAATTATCAAAATTTATATTTTTAAATCTTATACGAGACTAGCCGACCCCACTCTGTGGGGTGTTGATTATATTTTTCTCTAAACTTTTTGTTTAATCATAATACAATATACAATATAGTAGTTCTGAATATTAGAGCTTTCTAATTGTCAAAAAAAAATTACGATCGGTTTCAGCTTTGTACGCAGAAATGGGTTTGGAGGGGGGCAAGAAAATTAAAAAAAAAAGAAAAGAATTACATTCACCAAAAAATAGTAAAAAGCAAAAAAAAAGGTCCTTACCTACAAAAACCTGCCACGATTAATATACATAGAAACATACTTTCCGTTCGCGAAAAAAGTCCGCACCTTTCAAAAAGTAAAGAACATCAAAAATAATAAAAAAAAACAGTCTTAGTCTTAGATATGTAAAAATAGGATTTTTGCTTATTTTTGATAATATCAACATTTTTTATTAAAACAAGCATGTGCAAATTAGAAAAATTCATTTTTCGTAAAAATTATTATTATTTTTCTGGCTGGATACAATTTAACGTAATTTAGGAGGTACATGAACCTGGGTGCTAAATTGCTGTCACTGCATATTTGCACATGTTTTTTAATTCTAAACAACTTTATTTATAACACTTTTTAATTTTTTTCTAAGTAAAGGTACTTAAATCCTGGGCAAAATTCATATTTTTGGATATACTATGTATCTAGTATAAGATTTAAAAAATATAATAATAACTGCATCTTTAGTTTTAAACCGTACAAAACTTGTTCCAAAGATGTTTTTTTTCTAAAATAAATTATAAAAAAGTTTCAGATCTTTCATTTTTTTCTTTGTGGTTTTTGTAAAAAAACATGAAACGGGTAGGGACGTCATGTCGTACTACAGGTATGCCCGTCCTATTTACGAAGTGCTTCATGTAAAAAAATGTGAGACGGTTATACTCATCGGGGTCCGTGAACATGTTCAAATTCAGCGGTTCATTTTTTATTTAAACTCTGAAACAAGTTAATTTTTAACACGCTTTTATTAACTTGGGTTGTATGTATCTATCAATCTGGCTATGTAACGGAATCTTTGAGCCTAATTTTAACCAACTTCCAGCTATTCGATTTCTTTGAAACTTTGCACACGTATTAAGGACCCATGACAATGCAATAATCTGCAAACAGTATCCCTTTATCTTTTTTTTTTAATCGCCAGGAAAAAAATTCCATTATATTATAAAAACAACACCTAGGATGCCATCTGTTGGAAAAATTTCAAACTTTGCTATTAAATAAAAAGAAATTTTTTAGTGGATTGCAAAATGTTGGCAACGGTCCAAACATTGCCTGGATTGCCATCTGTTGGCAAAATTTGAAACTTTGCTACTTAATGAAGAAGAAATTTTTTAGTGAGTTGTAATCTTTTGCAAATTTTAAAATTTGCTACCATTGTCATTTCATAGGGGGCTGGTTATTTTCTTTTTGCTGCTTAATTAAATAGTATGTTCTAATTTACTGTTATATTAAAGAATTTTGTGCAATATAACGAACTAAAAAATGAAAAATAATTAATAGTTTAAAAAACTAAAAAACACGCTTTTATATGCAACCGAACTAAAAATTAAAAAATAATTTTTCATTAAAAAAATATTTTCACTTCATAGTAAAAAGCGTGGGGTGCATTTTACTATTTTTTCATAACTTTTCCATCATAGATATTGGCAAATATAATAATTATAACATTTAATATATTAAGCACCCCACGCTTTTACTATGAAGTGAAAATATTTTTTTTAATGAAAAATATTTTTTAATTTTTAGTTCGGTTGCATATAAAAGCGTGCTTTTTTAGTTTTTTAAACTATTAATTATTATTACTTTTGTTGTTAAATCTGGTGTTCTGATTTAAATTAAACTTAGTACAGTTAAAATTTTAACCAAAATATACTTTCTTAAGCTAACATTTTTTTAAATATTTTAAAAATATCTTAATATACCCACAGTAATAAATAATTATATAATTTATTTATATACCTAATTATGAATTGGTTTAAAGGGTGTAATGAAATTTAAGCTTTGACATTTTTAAATAAATTAGACTTAGTATAGATACAAGGTAGCTACTTTATGTTGGTTATATTAATTTTGTTTATTATTTATTGTGTTTTTTAGTTATGTGTATAATTAATAATTATTTTTATTACTAATACACATATTACCCCTATATCATATAGGTAGTGCAATAAATAAAAATTTGGTAATATAGCGACTTCAAATATATATATTAACTTTATTTTGTATTTTTAAAAAACTGAAATTTAATGCTTTAAAATTTTTCGGCTGACTAACTTATTAAGAATTTTTATTGGAATAAAGAATTTGTAAATTGTAACCAGTTCATTTTTAAGCGGACTTCGCACACAATGATAAATTTAGTCCAACTACGAATGTTAGATATTTTAGTTTAAATAAACAAACACACTTATGCTTTATTATCATAAATGTTCGGCATGTACGCTGCATATAGAAGATCTAAATGCCACGAATAACAACAGCAAAAAATCAACATCATTAAAAAGTTAGTATTTCTACCAATTTACAATAAAGTAATTTTTACGTATATTTACGTGAAACAGATTATTCAGGAAAAGCCTAGTTGATATACAGGGTGTCCCAATTCTCGACATGAAATAAGTTCTCACTGGTAGAAATACATTAATGTTATCGACAATAATCGACATGCTGTTGATATCTTAAAAACCAGCAATAATTGTTGTATAGTAGTATACATTGTAATGTAAAATTAAATAATGACTTAAAATTTGTCAAAATCTACTACTCCATAAAATCCATCTATAAAAAAATGACATAAAACATTTAATTTTTGAGACACCTGTTGGTAGGTAGTAATTGGTGTACAAAATGGAGCCCTACATTTATATTATAATATATCATAAACAACCCAATAGACACGTATTACGTGACTTAAAAATATCGCATGAGACAAAAAATCCTTTCTGGTTTTAAATCATTCAAAAATCTATTTACTGCGACAGTATTTAAGTCGCTTCCATTGCTGTTTTAAAAGTTGTTATTAACATCTTGGCTAAATTAAATTTCAAGGAAAAGTTTCAAAACCTTGGCTACAAAGAAATTACTTTAAAAGTGATTGTAAAGTTAGGGGAATGAAAAATGCCTATTCAGTTTTTATCGAATATACGTAGTTCTTATATCAATATTTAAATATGCCACAATCACATCACACAACATTTTTACAAACTTTATGTTACATTGGCTTAAAAACAAAAAATGCGCACGCTCTAATGGGAACAGCAATAAAAGCCCACTTCTAGTGATGGTAATCCACCAAATAATGTGAATAATAAATGTAGAAATAATCTAAGCTGGCTTTTATTTCTTTAAACAAAATCCGTTCATCATACAAAAAAATTAAGGGACTAAATTAACACTATACAGAATCAGCAAAATAACATAACACCTAGGCCATGTGAGGAAAAAAAACAATCAAACGTAAATAACTACATTATTTTTTGTTGCTTTACTAGCCGATATTCTAATAGCTGTTTGCTTAACCAGTATATTTTTTTTAATTTTAGAAAAATTACCTTCTGAACTTTTTTTTAATTTGTAAAAATATCTTTTTAGTGACCTTAATAGCTATTTGTATACCAAAACTATAAATAATATTTAATAGGATAATCAACCTAATAAAATGTAAAAGTGAAATCTAAAGGTTTTAGACCAATTTTTAAAAAGTACCTGGACTACGGCCGCAATGATGATTTTACTATAGGCTACCGTTCTCATTGCTAATTGATATTTCTCAACTATTTTTTAACCGCTGAATTGCCCTTATGGCTTAAAATAACGTCATCTACCAGAGCTTTGCGCCCCCGCCTCACCGCTAAACATAATACATGACATTTACCGCCTAAATATGACGTTACGCAAGTTTATTACTGACATTTGACATTTGGCATTTTACAGACGGATACTTATAACCACGCCCTAATGTCCTAAGTGTCTTAACATGTGAGATAGAGGGTGTTAAAATTACAAAAAAAAACAAACAATTTCGAAAACACTTATTTTAGTAAAAACTGTAATACTGGATATAAACCTTATTTAAATAGGTATTTATTACTTTTGTTACATATTTGCTAATTAAAAATCATAAAACCTAATTTTTAAAGAAATTATGGTTATGGTCTAAAAATATGCAATTAAGTGATTTTTATGTTTTTTTTCTTAAACTAAAGCAGATACGAAAAAAAAAAATTATGAGACATAAAAGCAGTATTTTTATTTGCTTAACCTAAAGAAAGTACAAAAATTTTACACACATTTACACTGTCAGTGGCGTACCGTTTTTTTGTTAAAAATATTTCTTTAGTTGCCTCTCGAGACGCCACTGGACTTTAAAATAAATTAGGTTAGTGATAAATTACCCCGATAATGTCAATAATAATGTTAAAAAATTAAAACAAAATTGGGTAAAGAATAGTTAGGATATTTTAAAAATATTTTTTTTTAATTTTAACACTTTGTATCTTAAAAGGTGGTAAGAGGTTTAGGACATATGTTTATACAAACGTTTCTTTTAATAAAATAAGCTAAGGAGCATACCCTGTATTTTTAGCCATCAATTAAATTACACCCTGAAAGTATTATTTTACTACCGAATATGGTCCAATTTGGTTTAAAATTATTTTAGATATTTAAGCGTTTCCAGACTTTTAAACACACTTAGTGCCGGATTAGGACTACCTGACGCCCTAAGCAATCCATCCTGTGGTGCCCCTTAGCCATGCTACCTTTTTGAGGACCAAAAAAGGCCATCACCATTTCAAAACACCAACAAAATTATTTTTGCAGGGAAAAATTATTTAGATACAAAAATCACAAACCTTTAAAAGTTTTAAATTTATGATTTAAATTTATACAAAATAAATTTTCTTTTTTGTTTTCTACTCTTTATGGTGCCCTCTACAACGTGATGCTCTAAGCAAATGCATAATTTGCGTATAAGTTAATCCGCAACAGTACACACTATATAGAATCCCAGTTTATATTCTAGAATAAAAAATATATTTTTGAACATTCTTTTATATTTAAATTTACAAAAACACTTAAAAGAATACTTACTTGAAGTTGTCGTAATACTTCATTGTGTGCTTTCTGCAATTCTAGAGCTTCGACGAGTGTGTTTCCTAATGCAGTTAATTCTGGAGTTATTTCTAGAAGTTTAAGGTGGATCCAGTCTCCACACTGAAATAAAACAAAACAATAATTAGAGCTGAATTCATACAAAAACAAAAATTTATTACTATTATTATATTTAATTGTATTGATTTGATAGATTATAAACTAATTTTAGACGTTATTTTTATAGTGTTTATGTTAAGTATGGACTAACACACAAGACAAAATATTTGACTTTAATTTATTAAATAAAATTGAAAAAATCGTTATATAACCTTAGGTCTAAACTTAATAAACTTATTGTTCTCAAAATACAGCGTGTTACACTTTTAACAATAGTGCAAAATTTAAAAAATATCCAATTTAGCACAATTGGTTTTATAAAAATTTATTGTTACCTAATTCAGTTGTTGTTATTGTTTAAGTTAGTATTATAATGTATTAGACACAAAAAATCCCTTTAAGTTTCTTGTGTGTTCTAGCGATACCGTGCAATTTCGTCGATTTTATATTTTTTCTCATAAACTACTTAATGAAGATACGGAAAAATTTACAAAAACTGTTTTTTACAAGTTTAATTTCAGAACAAAGAACTTGTGGACTCATTGTTTTACAGTGTTCCACGCGAATGTTTACATACCGGTATTCGCGTTAGACTTTCTCTTTTCCTCACATTGCCTATGTGTTTACTTCATTTAGCTGATTCTGTATATACTTATTATAAGATTGTTGGTTTAATGGCTCTTTTAGGAAAAAATATTTTTAAGCCTTCCAAATTTTAGTTAAAACTCTACTTGACTAAAAACTGCAGGTACATCTTTTCACGTATTTTATATAGGCAATGTAAGGAAGAGAGACAGTCTAACGTGAATACCGGCATGTAAACATTTCAGATTGGATGACTACTCGTACATCCTTTGTTGTTGCATTACTGGACAATATACCGAACCTGTTGCTTATACAGTATATTTTTAATAATATTGAACCTATTTGTTTTGAGTGAGTTCTACAAAAAATATCTATTTTGTATGGCAGAAAAACTTATTCATCGGGGTCAAAATTGATTAAGCTATTACTTCCTTCTAATAATTACTGATTTAGGTTCCATGCTATTGAAAACACTTATTATAATAACATTTTACGATATGTGGGATGGTTCGCTTTCGTTTCCAATGCCTTATATTTAAATTTAAAGAATATTGAGACAAGCTTAATATAAATATATTGATTAAGGTGCTAACAAAAGAAACAAAGCACAATCCTGGTATTATATTTTTATTTAAGTAATTACCTGGGCCCTTACAAAATATCCGTATATTTTGGTCCTTAAATTATCTCTAGTAGTAGTTAAGCTAATTATTTTTTGCTTCCAAAACGGACATTTGTATAAAAATAGAAAGTGGAAGTAATGAAAAAGGTGTTGGCTGAGTTAGCTCCCACACAATCAGCATAAATAACTATTTATTATTCATTGTGTATAGAGAAATGCGTATAGTGCGTGTTTGCCCAGATAATTAATTTTCCTTTTAGTTTATAAAGAAATATCGGAAGTTTTATACAGGGTAATTATTATTATTAGATATATGAAGTTGGTTAAATTAGTTAAGTAGTATTTTCTTTACTGATTATTATGCTGCTAACAGAAAACAATTGAACATTAAGTTTTCGTCCTATTGCAAAAATATATTTTTTTTAATGAAACACCCTGTGTATTATATCACTATTTGAAAGGTCTATTACAGAGCTTTAAAATAAGTCCATATGTTTAAGCAGACTTCAAGAAGTAATAGAACAAACGAGACTTCTACTGCAAACCTAATATATTTAATTTTCTATATAAAATATAAAAATCGTCTTAAAATCCAATTTATTGGTGTTAGAACATCCCTAATAGGCTTTAGATTAAATTTATTAAATTTTAGAGTTGGGCCCAACGAAGTTATTTTAGGTATTTTAACAACACAATTATAAAAATTAGACTATACAGGGTGGGCCAAATTAAACTTGCACACTTTTTAACGAAAAATAACTTTTTATCTGTTGCGCCTATCGTTTTTATTTTTAAGGGCAAATGGGTAAATATATTTTCTCTAAGTTTGCCAATTTTGGTCAAATAGATTTCGACAGGACCGGGCTTACGGGACTTTTTCCAAAATACTGTTTTTAACCCCGTTGCAAAAGAAAATCTTATTTAGCTATAATTAAGCTAATACGTTTTCTTGAAGAAAATTGTAAATAGGTGTGTTTCTTTAAATCCTAATACTTTGGCATAAGGAATCTGTGGTTTTTCTATGTACCATTAATTAGCGGACACTCTGTTATAAAAATAACGGGTTGCATATCTTATATACAGTGGGGTCTATATTATTCAACAAATAGAGACACAACACTTGGTGCACGGTTCCAAACTATATATCAGTATTTAGTTTTATTAAAAGTTTTAGGATATCTAGGATATACTTGAAAACTGTTCAAGAGTTAAGTATCTTTCTTAAGAAAACAAAATGTTAAATAAAAAATTTAATAAGAATTAAAAGTTATTCCTGAATACAAAATGGCATGGAAAGTACTAGAATTTTAAAACTTTTTAAAAAACTTATAATATTGTAACACACAAAACTGATTTATTAACTACTTTATTTTCTTTAAAAATACCCATGCATATATAATAATATAAGGACCTTTATAAAAAACTTTCGTAAGATAATAAGTTAACAATAAAATTAATAATATAATAAAATAAAAAGTTAAACGCCTTTTTAGAGTTTTATAGCATAAAAACAAAATATATTTTTGATTTTTGAGGCAAACCTACTTTTGCTTTTAAGTTTTTTAAAATCTTTTAGTTTAAGAGCTTGATTTAGTTTTAAACGACTCACTTTATATTTTGATTTATTAATAAATTTTTTTAATAAACTTTTCTTCGCCGAAAATGTCCACATAATAATTTTTACAAAACACTAAAAACTAATAGAATCACTAAAATAAAAACAGCCCGAACCAATAATGTTATGAAGTCTTTATAAACTAACCAAAAACATTCACAACTGGAAATCCTAGCAAAATATACAACCAAAATGAACATGGTAAATTTCTACAGTTTCTATCAAACAAAGCTTCGACAACGCACGACTCTATCATCAGCTGATAATGCTACCAACTTTAAACATAACTGCCAACCGAAATCGTAATTCTTACACCCTCACGTCCCTGACACAAGCTATCCCGGGTTTCGCTTATGTCTAAACCCCTTCTCATCAATCAACTTTGAGTCCATTATTTAAACCAAAATGTTTTGAAAATTTAAAAAAATAAAAAAACTAGAAGATAAAGAGTCTAAAACAATACGTCGAATCCTTGGTATACAGACTATTTCTAAATTTTAACCCCTTACTTTTTTCTGAATGTACAAAGTTATTTTTACACTTTTCTTCTATAGTGTTGTATGCTAACGTTCCCTACAAGAAAAGGTCGAACATTTAACTAGTAATTTACTGATGATGTTATTATTAATAGTTTTGGTTAGGTTGGTTACGAGGGGGTCCAATAAGTCTACCCGCCGGATGACGCCACTATCAAAAGAGTAATTTACTACCTTCCAGCATATTCTCGTAGACGGCTACTGTCAACATTTCGACTGCGTGTGAAAACTTCACCTGGCGATCGTGATCCGAAGAAGGCAAATAAGGCCCAATCGGAAAAGTGATGGTCAGCAGCGGCTGGTGATGTCCAATTGGGTGGGTCAACCCGCACTATTGTTAAATATACTAATTTTTTTAACGGTTGATTTTTACAGTCCATGAAATCACTTTAAGCCGTTATTGGTTTTACTATTTAACATATTATTTTCACTAAAAATTGAGTAATTACTTATAATAAAAAAGCCCAAATAAAATTTTAATCATAAGCTTTTACCTATGGTGCGGGTTGCCCAACCAAATTGGCCATCACCAGCCGCTGCTGGTGATAGCCACCGTTTTCTAAAATCCACAAAGTGTGATCTACCTCAACTACCTGCAGAAGGGGCAAAACGGTCATAGAGCTCAACCATACCGAATTATTGGGTCAATTCAACGCCAAATTGCAGAAAAAACGACCCCATTTGACGAAGAAAAAAGTGCTCTTCTTAAAAGTTAATTAAAAACAAAAAAATTGAGTCGAATTATTATTATAAAATTATTGCAGCCATGGAGGCCTACTTTGCAGATCAAAAGAAAACTTATCTTTCAGACAGGTTAAAAAAGTTGGAGCATATTTTGATTTTTTTTGTCTTTTTTTGGCTAAGTACTGGACGAACTACCCTCATAGCCTATTCCAATAGTGTTTCTGATATTTGCAAAATATCCGAGGTCTTAACGAGGTTTTTTTTTGCTCTTCAAAAATATTTTTCAAGGAAGAAAGAAAAGAAAGGGGCGGGCGGCGAAATAAAATAGCCTACGGGCGGCAAATATGTAAACGCGCCTCTGCGTAGAACACACTGCACAACGTTATTACCAACTGCTGCACACATTATTAGTAGATGGTACTGGGTGTGGTCAGTGAAAAGTCGATCTTGAGTCTAAACAAGTTGGCCACCCCTGGTCTAGCAGATCAAGCAGATTAATTCTTATTCTAATAACAAATATTTCTCTGTGCTTAATGGCATACATTACAGTATTGTTCTTAACATAGTGGGTTTTTAAAAAGTTTTGAAACTCTAAGCTGCATTTTCAAAATTCGGTATCTGCAAGGTGTAAGGCATAAATAATTTAACAGTGCCGATACCACAATTTAATTTCATCAGTGGTGGCGAACTTTTTCGTATTTAAGTGCCATTTTTGTACAAAAATTTAAAAAGATGAAATACTTTTTAAAAAGCAAAAAGAAGGGCGCTTTATCTGCTTTCTTTTCCCTTAAATACTTTCTTTCAATTACTTCAAAAGTGCAATAAAACCTTCTTCAAACTTCCCTCATTTTAGCCATATAAAAACATCAATATACTTGCGTGCCCAAATTTTTACGCCGCGTGCCAACTTGGGCACGTTCGCCATCACTGCGCTAGATGTTTGGGGATTACATGATAAATTTAGTAAATATATAATATAAATAGCTTTAGCGCCTTTAAAGATCTCTTAAAGTTTTGTTACATTTTACTACCCCAGTATAGAAAGCTTTAAACTCAAACTTAAGAGTTAACACAGTTTATAAAATGAATTTCAAAGAAAGGTATTAAAAATCGTCTTAAGTATGAGATGAGATATCATAATTTAAAATTATAAATAGTGCTGATTTTATATTAGTAATAAACATAATCTTTTCTAGGAAAACAAACAGTAGGTGTTCAATTATGTTATGTACCTTTAATCACCGCTGGTCAATTGCAACATAAATTTAAAAAGTTGCAATTTTTAACCTAAAAAGAGGCACAAGTAAGTATATTACAGATATAAAACAAACAGGGGCCGTATTGGCCTCCTAACTACAGGGTCCCTTTAAGGCACGCTACGCCACTGAAAACAAAGTAAATATTTAACTCTAATTATAATTATTATAAAATTATTTTATACAAACCATTTCTGGGCAAAACAAATCAATCTAAGATTTTTGTAAAATATTTTAAAAACAAATTCGTTTTATAAAACACAGGTTGTTTTCTAATTGGTGGTAAGAAAATTTAAGGTCGTATTCCTGAGCCACTTTTATGAAAAAAGTTTATATAAACGCAGGTTCGGAAATGCTTTTGTTTATAAGATACAGGGTGTTAAACTTTTAAAAGAAAATGGGGTTTTTAATATCTTAAATATGTCTTATCTTATGTTTTTAGCTTTGGTATTTGATAAAATAGGAAGTTAATTTAGCTCTAAATTAATTTTATTTAATAAATTTAACAAAAAAATGTGTTTTTAAAATTTTTAGGTTTTTTTTTTTTTGAAAAGTTTAAAACGCCATATCTTAAGAACGAAAAAAATGAGGACTTATGTTTATAAAAACTTTTTTTTTATAAAAGTGGCTTAGGAATAAGTCTTTAAATTCTTTCTTACACCCAGAATATGTTTCTAGGCGAAGTAACCTTTTGCCCTGTTGCTAAGCGAATTGACCTTTACTCTGTTGCTAGACGGATTGATCTTGGATCTGTTGCTGGGCCGATTGATCTAGTGCTAGGCGGTTGCTAGGTGGATTGATCTGTTGCTAGGCGATTCGGTCGGTTGTTAGGCGGTTGTCGGACAGATTGATAGGTTGTTAGGCAGATTGGTAAGTTGTTAGGCGGTTGCTGGCAGTTGCTAGGGAGTTGCTAGGTGAATTGGTAAGTTGTTAGGCGGTTGCTAAGCGGATCGGTAAGCTATTAGAAGGTTGCTAAGCGGTTCGGGTAGAGTCAGGTGGACTCCGGCAAACCCGGGTAGACGTGGGTAAACTCGGGTGGACTTGGGTAAACTCGGGTGAATTAGAGTGGATTCGGATAAACTCGAGCGAATTGGGGTAGACTTTGGTGGACTCCAATTTATTTAGCCTTCGCGATGACCATCAATAATTATAAAAGTCAAACAACGTATATTTCTGTTTTGTACTTAGAAAATACGCGCTTTTTATATTCGCTTCCTAAATTTACTACGGTCTTTCGCAACCACTGAGCTACAACAACGTGGGGCTAGGCAGCTAGTTTATCATATAAAAATAATATAGTATAGAATTTTTTATTATTATAAATAAACGTATTTTTTAATTTACACCCTTTATGTGCTTTTTAATATAAATTATATGACATGCAACAACTAATAAAAAATAAAACTAAGAACTACATGACGAGCATACACTATAACATTTTTAAACACCAAACACTTTAATCGTCGTACATATTAATCTCACCACACGTAAGAGAAAACTTTCTTTATGGTCCAAAAATAAATTTTTTATAGTAATTGGTTTTGACTACACCTAATTAGTTTTCGTTTCCTTTGTAACTAAGTTGTTATATAGATTAATTATACATATTTGTTTTAACATAAAAATATATAAGTATATACAGGGTGACCCGAAATTCATGCATCAAATTTAACTAGCATATTCTACGTCAAAATAAGCCCTAGTTTCCTAAATAAACATATGTTCGAAAACTCTTCCTTTTATAGAAACAGCGTGTTAAATATCTAAGAAAAAAAAACATTTTTTTACATAAGTTTTAAACCGCTTTAGATATTTAACAGGTATTTGGTACATTATTTAACAGCAGCAAAAGCTATTTCTTTCTATGTAATATATTTTTAAAAATACCAGTTACATCCGTACCCTATTTGTATGGATTATGTTTCAAGAAAAAATGTTACACCACTGCTTTTTCCTAAAATAATAATTATTTTTAAAATTTTCATCAAATTTGAAACAAATTTTATCTTTTTATTTTTTCCCGAAATTTTAATGTAGTGAATACAAGTAAACACCCTCTGCCAACATAGGTCTGCTACAATAAATAATAATTAAATAATAAATAGTTAATTTTTTTATAATTGTTAGCTTTACATGGTAATTGCATCAACCAAACAGAAAATTTTCATATTGCATATTATAAACCTCGTTGTAATAAGCACCCATCTCTAGGACTGCTACACTTACCTGCAGCCAGGTGAGAACAGGTAGATTTTAACTTTTTTCCTCATACATTATTTAAAAAATTTTAGTGTTGAATTAAATTGCGTCGAATTTTAAACACAATAATGTTAAGCTGTTATGTGAAAAGCTGATGCAGCCAAGGTAAATAATAAAAATTAAAATTTACGGTGACAGTGGGAGCTCGATGCGGAGAGAGAGAGAGACAGAGTAGTACAATTTTATTTAATGAACAACGAAATAGCAGAATCCATGCGCGCTCAGTATAGGCCTTTTTATCCGTACTAGAATAGAGAAAGAAGATGAAAGGTTAAGTATAAAAAGATAAAGACAGAACGATAGCTAAAAGTTTCTACATGATTTAATTAGTTTCTCGAATTTTAGAAAAAATCATTTTAAAGTCAAAGATTTAGGGTTGAAAAATGTAACTCTAAAAAAATTTGCGGCAATATTTTACGTTTTTCTATAAAAATTTTTATTATAATTTTTAAATGCTAAAATAAAGTACTTTAAAATTATAGAATCCCAATGTAAACACTAGGTTTTAAATATTGGTTCCTTTTATTGGTATAGAAAAAAGATATTACCGTACCTAAACTGTTTTTTTCTTTATGAAATAAAACTTTTAAATAACACTCTTTAACTTTTTGTTTATCAAAGTCACACAGTTCTCCGCTCGCATTACACAAACAACACAGCTTTATTTTAAATTGTTATAACCATAAAAATATGTATATTCAACCTAAAATATCAAGTTACATAATTGTTATAATTACGATTTCTATTTTAAATTTTACAAAAAACAAGGTATTTTGATCAATCAGTTTTTCGTAACTCTCCAATAACTTTTGTAGGTTATGTTTTGATATGTAGTGTTACTACTACGACTACGAGTCTTATAAAAAAAAGTTAAATGATAAGGTTTTAGGTAATAAAAAGATCTACAATTTTTGTATTTACACTTTCTTTACATAACCTTGAAATTTATGTGAAAATTGTAAAAACCCAGTTTTTGGTTTTTATTTTTATCTTGTACAAAAGCAATTATTTTTTCACGAAATTTAATGAAAGCGTACCTTTATTTGTACTAAAAATATTGTAATTTTTTGGTTAAAAAAATTATACATTTTTTTGGCCTAATATTGAAAAAGTACCCTTAGTTTAATCGAAAATTCACTTGTCAAAATATCGGCATTGTTCCTTGAAATCTTCACTTTTCGATAGTGTAAAAAAGTATACATTACCACGGTAAGTTTTCTCAGAAAATGAATTTCCATAGTACTAGTTATTTCCACTTTCCGACCCCAGATCGCCTGTAATTTATTTTTCCTTTAATTTTTATTATTTACTTTACATTTTTCAATGGGTTTTATCCTTCAAAACATTTTTTTTTTTGGTTTAAAAAATTATCGACCCTAGTTTAATAAAGAATTTTTTGCGTTTTCTAAGATCATTTACCATTGTAATGAATAGTTTTATTACACCATTAAAAAGTTGAGATTTTAACGAACAAAACGACATTCGACTTCTTAAAAATGCCGATATTTTGACACGTGAATTTTTGATTGAAAATAAGGGTATTTTTAATATAAGGTTAAAAAATGTATAAAAATAAATATATTAAAACAAAAAAATTACAGTATATTTGGGACAAAAAAGGTACGTTTTTGTCAAATTTTGTAAAAAATAACTGTTTTTGTAAAAGATAAAAATTAAAAAACCAAATACTTAGTTTTTTATTTTTTTTACATAAATTGTGAGGTTTGGTAAAAAAGCTTAAAACAAAAGTTGTACATCTTCAAATTGCCTACAACTTTACACTTTAACTTTTTTCCACTTAACTTGTAGTTTGGCCGGAAATCTACTATAATATTAATATATAACGGTAAATTACTTATAAAAATATGTTGTTATAAGTTATTTTTTCACAGAACTAATAAACCTTTAACATGTATGATCTAAAATAAATCTTTAACAAAATAGGCAGCGTTTTAAATTAAATTATAAATTGCCATAGAGAAGTCGCTAAAAAATAAATAAATGGAAATTCAAAAAAGGAAAGATAGTTTATTTAAAACTAATAGTTTATATTCTACAGTAGATGAATGTAAATCAGTTAAAAACTTATTTTTTAGAATAACTATTAAAAGCTGCATTGACTAAGGCAATTTTATTTATTGCTAGTCTGGTGTAAAATCAGAAATATATTATTATTTATTATGTTTTACTTGCATAACCCGCATCAAACTGCACGTCTTCCGGTAGCAATAGCTGCAGTAAATAAAAAGTATGGATGGTGGAGGGAAGGATAACCATCTTTTAGGGCGGACAAGTTTAAAAAGTGGCCATCGGAATGTAGCAAATTGGGATGGCGCTACCGTAGCCAGTGGAGGGATTTTGGTATTTCTTTCCTTTTTTATTTTGTATCTATCTGTCCTTTTTTATTTTGCATATCACTCTAATAATTCATGCTTATTGGTTAAAAATCTCCTCTGGCTACTTTGGCGCCACCTTAAGTTGCTTCTTTGTTGTTGAAACTTTTTAAAACATTCAGATGGTTATCCTCCCTCCCACCATCCATAATAAAAAGGACAAAGCGAAACTATTTGTTTTTCGGTAAGAGAAAACAAGGGTAAACAGTACATAAAAATATATAAATAAATGAAATACTAAATTTCGATGTTTTCTGTGTAATATAGTTCAATATGTCACCGCTAAAAATATATTGTATTTTTTAAATTTCATATATCATAAATTAATTTTTAAGTATGAGAATAGTAAGGACTTCTTAATATAGACTCCTTGTGGGGCATTTAAATTCATTCAACTTAACTAAGAAAAAGGTATTCTAGTCCAATATCTATTAGTCAAAGAGTTTTTGAGAAAAACAACTTTTTCTTAATTAGGGTTGTATAATAACTTTGTTTGCCTGTTTTAACATAGGCTCCCTCTAATCTTATGTATTACTTAGCTTGAATTATAGAAGAATATGGGACCCTCCAGCCAGCGGCAAAATTTATTTTTTTTAATCGTAAAAATAATAAAAAAATCCTTTTAATAATTTTTAGTACCAATTGCAACAGAATGACCTATTGTTTTTAGATGTACCCACTAAACAACAACTTTTTTATTTGAAAACGCTTTAATTTACCGACATCGAACGGAAGTATCTTTTTTGTGCCAAGGATTTAAGCTACTCAAAAATCTTTTTTTTGTTTTTTTATTATACGAGGTATAAAAATAATTAGCATTTTTATGTAAAAGTCAGTCCGCCCCTGACTAACAAATAAATGTAAAATAAGAACACCATATTAAGAAGTCCTAACTAGGAAGTATTTATCATATTACACAAATATTAAAGTTATTTAAGAAAACCCAAATTTTAGCGGTGTCTTTTAAGGCTACATATATCTGTAAAGAGGAGCTTTAGGAAAAATAATATAGGAACTTGTAGTAATATTTTGATAAGTTTTCTTTCAATCCGAGAAATTGCCTACATATTCTTGGACACGAGATATAAATTAAATACATTTGTGTCAACACAAAAAAAAGTTTTTAAATGATTAAGTTTTGATTTTGATTTAAAGGTAGAATATAAATAAAATAAAAATATATTTATTATTATAAAGCTGCGTTCAGACTTCCAACAATTCTCCAATCATCCGTCCAAACAAACCAATCTATTGGTTGGAGCGCGCACCTTTTATACAAAAACCGACAAGCTCTTAATTAACTGCGGAATCATTCCCCAAGCCCTTGGAACGACGTAAATTTCGTCCACGTCTGCGCTATGTAAGGCTATGTGGCGCGCTATTCGGCGCGGCAAATTGTTGCAAGCTGAACGCAGCATAACATAAACAATAGCTTGGTAGTTGACCTTACTTTTCCAGTAAAAATCAAAAACACTCTTACCCAAAAATCTAGAGCTTTAAATTTATTATAAATATAGGTCCAATAGTCTCAAAGTTTTTTTTTAAAGGTGGCACTAAAGAATATACTTCTGATAAATAAGGTAATTCCTTATAAAAATATGTCGCAACAAATTATTTTTCACAGAACTAATAAACCTTTTAAATGTAGTTTAATTTAAAATAAATTTTTATTAATATAGGCAGCGTTGCGTAAATCAATCATTTTAATCATAATTTAAATTAAATTATAAATTGCTATAAAAAAAGTTGCTAAAAATTAAATGAAACAAATAAAAAAAGTTAAAAAAGAGATCTATTGTTTAGGCCTAATAGTCTATATCCTGCAGTGGATGAACGTTTTTCTGTAAAAAACTTATTTTTTAGTTTAACCAATTAAAGTTACATTGACTCGGCGATTTTATTGTCTGCTTTTCAATAGTAAAATTAAAATTATTTTATATTTTATTTTGTATATCTATTTAAACACCACGTCTTCCGGTAGAAATAACTGTAGCAAATAAAAAAAGGACAAAGCGTAATAAAAACGATTTGCTTTTTTAGTAATAGTAAATTAAGTTAAAAAGTACATAAGTATTTATATGAAGTAATAAAACACCAAGTTTCATTATTATTTTTTTGTGAATTATAATTAAGTTATTATATGATAGTTACCCAGAAACTGCCGCAAGTAGGCCTGCTCTAGAAATCAAAACGGTTATAACTATGAGCTTAACCAAAGTACAGTCATATTAATTTAAATAATAAAGGAAACAACCGAAGAAGGTTGTTTTGGTAACATAATCATTTTGTTATATATAAAATGGGATATTTTAGGCTCCACATTTTCATTTGCGTAATTTTAAGTATGGTTGAATTGAGTCCAACACCACAATATAACATGCAAGATATACGTTTTGAACCATAAATGCCGTACGTTACGTTATATGGACAGTAAATCAACAGATTTATTAGTTGCTTTAGGCTAAATATGGTCAAGAGCCTAACCATGCGGTTTTAGACGAGTTACGTAAGTCGACCATACTACTTATGATACTTTAAAGGTCTAAAATTACTTGTCTGGCGAGAAACCGTTTTAATATTTAAAATATACATGTATATTTACACATAAGGTATCGTTTATAAACACTAATGGTATAGTAAATAAACATTAGAATAAATAAAATCATATTTATGTACATTAAGAGGGGGAGTAAGGGTCAAAAAGAACATCATTTTTGTGTTTTTGGATATGGATAGAGCATATTTATTAAAACATTTTGTAAATTATTAAGTATACTTTTAACTATATTCTGTAATTTTTTTATCGGGAAATATTAAAAAACAAGCCGGTGACAGAGTTTGTCCCAGAACGTCTGTAAAAAAACAATTTGCGGTGTTCACTGTATCTCGGTCGGAATATATCTGAAATCAAAGACCTTTAAAATTTAGTCAAAGTATCCTCAAAACTAGGCTCCAACGTTCTCTGATTATTAATTTTTTTATTTAAAAATTTTTGGTGGCCATCTAAAGCGTAATTTACAATTTTGACCTGCACAGCCCAATACAATTTTTAAAATATAACTAAATTACTACTAAAATTAGTTGTGTGTCTTTTATACAGCGGTATGGCGGGATGTGTAAAAAGAAATCAAGAACAGTGTGATTAGGTCACAAAATATCGGTGAATTTCAAACAGTCAAAAGTGTTTAGAATATAATTCTTACCTCCAATTCAAGTATGGCATTTTTTTAAAACGTGAATTCGCCAAATACATACGTCAAAATATAACATTTTTCTTTTGAAACACCCAAGACTGTCGTAGAAAGTTGTATTTTTTTGTTTTTACATTTTAAGGATTTATTGTTACCCTTTTTTAAATTGCAGTTTTTCTTTAAATCATCAAAATTAAAATTGATTTCTCTTGGCAATAAAAATATACAAAATTGAAGTTTTTTTACGTTTTGAGCTTTTTTATACATAAACAGAGTAACTTTTTTCGATGTTTAGCAAAGAGATCTTAGAAACCGCTGCAGCTACAGAAATGGTTAAATGGGGAAAGAATTGCACTTTTTGTTTCTTTCAAACAAATCATGACTTAGGTACTAGATATTTAAAAAAAAACCGTTTTTTCCAAAATTGTTTTTCTCTGTAACTTAGTTAATATTCGGAATAGAAAAAAAGTGTAAATAGAAAACTTGCAGATAATTATCTTTCTAACAGAAAGGTATAATCCAATATTAAATGCATTGATCCATTTTTAAGCTACGACATAAACTTGCATTTTTTAAATGGAAACCATAGTTGGCTATGACAGTTTTAAAAAGACCTATATATAAGCTCTTTAACGATGTATAGCAAGATACACTTTAAATAAAAAATAACGCAGCTTTGAATATACTTATTTTTAAATTTGTATGTTATTCTAGTTGGAAGGCGAAAAAGTGAACTATATTCTGTTCACTATAAATTGATAGCTTTTACCTACCCTCTACACCGCCTGCCCGCTTCGGTCGGTCTGGTAGGCGAACTTTAGCCGGCTGGCTGGCAGTCGCTCTCTGAACATACCGGGTGGATTGCGTTTTCGTTTATACACGGTGAGTTAGCTTTGAGTATAAGTTGGAAGACAATTTGTGATTAGTGGTTTTATTTTTTGCTGATTTGGTTTTTGTGAATTAAGTGCTATGTCTGTTACATATTGCTCCGTTGACGGTTGCAATAGTAAAATGGGAGAAGAACTTTCATTTTTTCGATGCCCTAAAGATGAAACAAGGCAAGTATTGAAAATTAACATGTCCCATATCGTTTACTTTATTATGAAAATTTACGCATAATTTAAATTTTCCGGTCGCTTCCGGTTTTGAATTTTTTAAAAGAACATCCTGGATTTCTGAGACCCTTCTGGTGAATTCTGATTCATTACATTAAACTAAACAAAAGTAAATAAATGGTTATCTAATATTCTGCGTGGTAATATTCGAAATATAATTTTGCCAACTTGTCTTATCTGTCATACTAATCTCTAAAACTTTGCGATTGTAATTTTCCGATATCATCTGAGGTCCTTAAATGAGTTTATGTCTCAGAAATTAAGAGAAAATCTCAAAATCGGAAACGTTTCTGGTTAGACAGAAAGGTTTAGAAGTTATGACTTGTCTAATAGATTCGTTGAAATAAGTTATATCGATTTTGCATTTGTAAATAGAACCACAATCTCCCTAAACCGGCCGCTAAAAAAAACGGAATATCATGTTTTTAGCACCATTTTTAAAACTTTATAATTCGAAAACCCGACATCCGATTTCAACGAGCTTTTCAGCTGCCATACCTACATATTATATTTTTTTTTCAATAAGCTGAACTTTTGGACGTTTTTTTATCAATATTACATAGTGTATTTTAAATAAAAGCCTAAATCTTATACTACTCAAAACGAGCTTTCAAAATTTGAATAGCTCGTTGAAATAGGACAACGCGTTTCTAAATAATAAAGTTTTAAAAATTATGCTAACAAAATGATGTTCTGTTCGTGTGTGTTTTTTTAGGACCAGTTTAGTCAATATTTTTTGTGTACCATTCAAAGCTTATTTATTCATAGTGTATTTATCTATATTTTGGATTCATTATTTAAGCGCATTCAATAATCCTTCGCCGACTTTCAGGCACCGTTTTATTATTACAGATGCCATCTTAAAGGTAGATTTGTATCACAATATCACGTTTTTGCGAGCATATTGGGGTACCTACCTGGGTTTTTCCAATTCCAATTGTAATCCATCGATACGGCTCCACATAAAAAAATGGTTAAACTCGTATGCAACCAATAAACAAGAGACATTTTTAGTATCGATGGTTAATTATAAAAATGCCGGAATTCTACTTGGGCCGTCCGAGATCTAGGAAAACCATTTATTGGCGTTATATTATAGTCTAGCGGATTAGACATAATTTGTACCTGAAAAGGCCAAGTGAGTGAGCATCAGTAATATAACTGTAAGTGTTTTTTGGTAAAATCTGCTCGCTAGTAAACTCTGTGCTTCACACTTTTTGGGTTTTTATGAGAAGATAATAAGGTTTTACCACTATATGTGTTTGGCGGCCCGAGTATATAGGCTTAGCATAGCTATAATTTTTTTAATGTATCTATTTGTAGATGTCAGCGCTGGAGGACTGCATTGGGATTTATAGGAAATCATAGATACGCAAAAATTACTCCTGAACAGTGCTACAATCGAATAAGGATTTGCAGTTTACATTTCACCAATGAGTGTTTCCAAGACAAATTCAGAAATCGTCTTCAATATGATGCTGTTCCAACATTACAGCTGAATAATGGAGGTAAATCTAAGGAATTACTAGTGTGATACACTAATCCTAGGTAGCTCTCGATTTTTATCATAAATGTACCTACATTGAATAAATATAAATGTTTCTAAATTTTTATTTTAAGATGATGGCGGATGTGGCTCTACTACAAATCCCAATGGCTCTAAACCAATGACAGTAGATGCATCCACTCAAACCGATTTTCAAGTTGGAATTGAAAAAACAGGTGAAACATTTTTTTACTATTTCAATATTTTGAAACAACTATATAAGTACCTATTTTTAGAATCTAGTACGCAAACAACCTCTTCGCTTTCTTCATCTACTCCAAGAAAAACTGCATTAAAAAAGAAAATAAAAGCCATGGAAAAGGAAGCAGAGACTTTTACAGCTAAAAGGCAGCTAGAAACCAACATTACAACGGAGGATATCATAAATTTTTTTGAAAGTAATTATTCTGAACAGTCTTGCAAACTTTTGAAAGCCCAGTTAAATTTATTAAATAAGTCTCCAAAGGCTCTAGATATTCCGACGAATATAAACAGTTTGCGTTAAGTATTTATTTATTGGGGCCGAAAGCATATAAAAAAATTTCAACTTTTATTAGATTGCCATCAAAGTCGACGCTTAACAGATTCACTAGGAAGTGGACAATCCTACCTGGGTTTAATGAGTTTATATTTCGTTTAACAGAAATGAGGGCAAGACTCTTAGGAGAAAGAGAAAAGGATTGTATCCTATGTATTGATGAGATGTCTATAAAATCTAACCTTTTCTACGATATTTCAAAAGACAAGATTTTTGGTTTTCAAGAGACTGATAAGACGAAAAATAATGAAATAGCTAGTAGTGCTTTGGTTATCATGGCTCGAGGTATTTCTAGCAGTTGGAAGCAGCCGCTGGCATATTTTTTTGTAAATCTGCAGCACCATCCGAAGAAATCAAGGATATTCTATTTGAAATCATTAGACAGTTGTTTGCTGTTGGCTTGAAGGTGCACGGTGTTGTATCTGATCAAGGTCCAAATTTCCAAAAATTGGTTAAAAATGTTTTAAAACTTGACATAAATAATCCAACATTTCTTGTAGATGACAACCAAATCGTTTATTTGTTCGATGTGCCGCATCTCCTAAAATCGACCCGAAATAATTTCTTTGCCTATCAGTTTTCATTAAAAGAAGGACAAGTAAAAAAGTCTTATTTAGAAACTATGTATAATGCTGACAAACAAAAACAATATCGCCTGGCACCGCGACTGACCGACGATCATATTTACCCAAATAATTTTCAAAAGATGAAGGTTAAACTTGCATCGCAAGTATTTAGTCACTCTGTAGCCGTTGCTTTAAGTATATATACAGATTTTAACATTTTGCCGCCGGAGGCTAGAATAACAATAAATTTTATTGAAAAGATGAACAAGCTTTTTGACACTTTAAACTCTAGCCATTTAAGCGATTATAATGCTTTTACGGGTAGCCAATCACAAGTCAATTTTTTAAACGAAATGTGTGAGCTTTTTAAAAATCTGAATGCATTCAATGAAAGCGGAAAAAATGTCACAAATAGTTTAAAATTTTTGTCCGGTTGGAGAATGACAATAAAGGGAGTGTTAATTTTGTGGAACTCATTGAAATCTAAAAACTACTCCTTTTACTTACAAGAAATTGCAACCAAGATTGTCTTGAAAATTTTTTCGGCCAGATAAGAAATTCATGTGGTAACGCAAGAAACCCTACACCAATTCAATTTTGCAGAGCATTCAAAAAATGTTTTCTCTAAAATATTTTGACCAAGTTGAAGGGGCGAATTGTGTAGAAGGTATCAGCGAAGTTCTTTTAAGTCTAACGCCTAACATGTTTCACGAAAGTGAAGAACTGCTAGCAATGGTATCCACAAAAATTTACACACCTTTAAAAGTTTACACGAATGACTACAAAGACATTAAAAGCACCGAAGGGAACGCCTTAGTATATGTGGCGGGATACCTCTTGCAAAAATGCTTATTACGTCACTCGTGTAACTTATGCCTAGAGGTAAACAAATCAAACACATTAGAGGAAGGATCAACTTCATATTGCCAACAAAAAGCTTACAATTCAAGTGAAAAGGAATTTTCAGGCTTAGTCGTTCCTCCCAAGCATATTGTGGAATACATTATAGAATTAGAAAATATTTTCCTAGAAAATTTCAATAAATTTAGTTGTCATTATGGAATTGGAAAGGAACTAAAAATGCTTTCAAAAGTGTACCATTTATCCACCCTTGTAAAGATTTTCCTTTAGAATATTTCTTATCATTGTATACCAGAGTTCGCATCTACTACACCATAAAATTCATCAATAGGGATATTAAAAGTTCTAAAACATATCGGCAATACCCAAAAATTTCGATACTAAAAAACTTGTAGTGATAAGACGTAGTTTTTAATAAATTCTTTTTGTGTTATTCAAAAATAATTATTATAACTTAAGATGATATCCTGTTCTTGTTAGTATTATTGATTTTTCTTTGTGATAAACTATTATTTCCAACAACTAGGTTTTTATTTTAGTGTCTAATTACATATTTGTATTTGCCAATAGGTTTCTTCTTCTATTTTTATTTAATTGAAATCCGAAATAAAAGCTCAATCTAGATAACATATGCCATCCATATAAAATATTATCAACATATAGCGATGATTCCACACTGAATCATTATTTCTATAGCATTTGTCTGGAATACCTAGAGTATTACATTTTAAAAAACCCCGTACAGACGCGACCAACGCTAAGCCATTGCTAGGCCCTCGTATTTATGTCTATTCGCAGAGTTCTGCATGGTTCTGCGATACGCTTTCCCCCGCCAGCTGCATGTATTCCCCTACGCTTTGAACCTCGCCGCTCAAAGGTGCCGGCGCGGAGTGATTTCACTATCT